>BTPG01000001.1:91658670-91881413 GCA_036245525.1 Semisulcospira habei
TTTCAGGCTTACGTCATTAAAACAGGATGTCACAATTATTATAAACTTGACTAGGTGATTCTATGATCACTGAGTGCCACAGTGGTTGATTTTGTATCCCTACCCCCAAGTTGTAAAAATAAAACAAAATTAATTAGACCAAATTACTAAAGTTATTCCATTTCATTTTGACCTATCTTTACCTATTAAGTTTAATAATGTGAGCATAAAGTGAAAGAAAATAAGGAAAGTCGGCATCCTTTACGGTACATTCGTGGTGAATGATAGCTTTTTCCCATTTAAAATTGCTGAATTGGGAAAGGTACGTCGTTTCCGATGCCCTCAGAAATTTTGTATACAACTGATAGGTCTTTTTTTTTTTTAGGTATTATTCGTTAGGATAGAGTACCACAGTTACGCCCAACCTGATTTTATGATGCTGTGATGCATTTAGGGGCCACAGTGGCTAAATCTGCTGCCCTACCCCCATTTTACCAGTACGCAAAGGAACGCACAATAATCATAACACTTGCTTATGTCATACTCCTCTGTTTAAATATTTTTGCTGCCAGTTTTCTTAACAAAGTATGCATAGTGAGCATACAAATTTGTGATCATTTCATTAATTTCAATGTCACCCATCAATTTAATTGTAACTATTTTTAACTGGCTGGTCTTTTAGATGATATTTTACCTAGCGTAAGGCGGGTCTAGTAAGGTCTCCCCTTTTCTTTTCATTTATTTAGAAATGTGTAAATATGAATATGCGTAATAAAGTTTCATGGTTCCTAACAGCCAAAACAATGTTATCTAAATACTTCGTTTCCACATGTCCACCACGAGATCACCACTTCCACCCCCATTTTTTGTCTTCTTCTTCGGCAACGTTCAATTCCTTGATGGCCGTCTTTAAATCTTATATTGTTCTGGCTGCCAATAGGTCAGCTGTCAAGGGCTCGGCAGCAGGTTTTCAGAGTTTGGTGTACATGGGCGTGTCTTCTGGCCAGAACTGCCAGCAGACCGCTTCTCTGTATGGACAGGTCTGGAGAATGTGGTAAGGAGACTGATTTTCTACGCCACATTCGCATAGGGCTATTTGCACACGACCCAGTTTTTATGAGGTGAGTCCAGAGTGATCAGTGCGTAGATGAAAGATGGTGGCCTGACTCTCCTTGTTCAGCTTGTTGATGTCATCTGCCCACGGGCTGCAGCCGCCATTTTGCTGTTGCCAATCACTTTGTTGCTGTAGTGTCTTGGTTTCTTTACAGGAGGTTGTGATCTTGAGGAAGTCTGGCACCTGCTTTGGCCAGGCTGTCAGCCTCTCCATTCACAGCTACTCCAGAATGCACTGGAATCCACTGCAGCACTATTTTGTGGACATGGCATACAGTCTATCTTAAAGCTTCCTGGTGAGGAGATCAGTGGATCAAGCTGCTGCCTTACCCTAGCTAGTGCTCTGCTGCTGTGTTGAGCACCTGCAGATCTGTACGATAAAATAGTTGGAGCTGCTATCGCCAGCTGGTAAGGAGAGGGAGGTAGTAGTGCGGTCTGAACAACAGATGTACACGCCACTTCCTTCATTCCGCATTGCGTCTTGTGCGGACCCGCCTGTGTAGATGTGAGCACAGCTGCTGTGAGGGTAGCGCTTGTGCATAATCTCCAGCGAGATGGCTTTGTGAAGTGCCGCGACCTTTGGCAAAGAGTCCTGGAACATCGTTTATGTTGTCTAAAAGGTTCTTTCGAGATGTCCAGGTATCTGAAGGGAGCTCTTCACACATCTTTGGGCTTGATTCCAGGACGTCAGTTTTAGCCCTTTGCAGGACCCGCCTTTAGTTGGCGGTTCAGACTTGGGCGTTTCTGACGGTTCTTGGTATGCCCGTGTAGTCTCCAGTGCTGTCGGTGTTTAGCAAGTGTCTTCATCGTGTGTGCTGTTCTGGGTTCCAGTGGCTCAAATGTCGTCCATTTCCTAAATTGGTGTGCTCCAGATGGCTCTAAGAACGTCACTGCATCACGAGAATGACCCATGTTCTGCATCTTGTCAAGCCTGGCTTTTTTGGTTTTGCAGGCAGTGTTTCATGTTGTCGATGTATCTTGGTACCGCACTACTGGTCTGACCGAGCTGGTGTTTGCTTGCGCCAGGATGCTGTAATTTGCGCCAATGTGGTCCCCACCAGTTTCTTCATCAGAGACTTTTTTTTCGCAGCTCTAGCTTTCATGGCTTCGATGTGAGGCCTCCACGCGAATCCAGTAATTTATTTGTTGCCAGTAAAGTTGGCCTGTTTGTCTTTGGTACTGGAAGGTCCCCAGTTTCAAGGTGACCTCTTCCATCTGATTGAAAGAGATGGTCTAGCTCAGTTTGAGTGGCTATCTTTCAGTCCAGCTGCTGACTATTGGCAGCATCCTGGATTCTGCAGGATGCTATTTCTTTATGTTCTGTTGCACTCCACACTGCAAAGTCATTCTCATGGAAGATGTTCGAGACGAACCTTGGTACTGCTGTACTGATGCCATTAATGTAGACCAAGAACAGCATCAGACACAACACCTCCCTGAGGTACACCTTCCCCGAGTTTGACAAGACTGCTGAATGTGCAGACGGTAGAAGCTTCAGCAACAGCCCCTGTTAAACATGCCTTAACTAAAAAGGATTACAATTAAATTGATGGGTCACATTGAAATTAATGAAATGATCACAAATTTTTATGCTCAATATGCATACTTTGTTAAGAAAATTGGCAACAAAAATATTTAAACAGAGGAGTATGACATAAGCATTTCTTATGATGTTCCTTTGCGTACTGGTAAAATGGGGGTAGGGCAGCAGATTTAGCCACTGTGGCCCCTAGATGCATCACATCATCATAAAATCAGGTTGGGAGTAAGTGTGGTACTCTATCCTAACAAATACAACCTAAAAAAAAAAACCTATCAGTTGTATACAGAATTT
The DNA here is from genome assembly GCA_036245525.1 of Semisulcospira habei. Taxonomy (NCBI): domain Eukaryota; kingdom Metazoa; phylum Mollusca; class Gastropoda; family Semisulcospiridae; genus Semisulcospira; species Semisulcospira habei. The sequence continues at coordinate 91,661,597 of BTPG01000001.1, forward strand.
CTGAGGGCATCGAAAACAACGTACGTTTCCTAATTCAGCAATTTTAAATGGGAAAAAGTTATCATTCACCACGAAAGTACCGTAAAGGATGCCGACTTTATTTATTTTCTTGCACTTTATGCTCACATTATTGAAACTTGATAGGTAAAGAGAGGTCAAAATGAAACAGAATAACTTTAGTAATTTGTTAATTAATTTTGTTTATTTTTAAAACTTGGTGGTAGGGATACAAAATCAACCACTGTGGCACTCACAGTGATCACAGCATTACCCAGTCAGGTTCATAATAATTGTGACATCCTGTTTCAATGATGTAAGCCTGAAAATGAACTGCCAGTGCTATAGAAAATGTCTGAAGGCATCTGACACATTATTTTTGTCTCTTTTTGCGATTTCGCGGAAAAAGCCGTTTACTGGGTGCACAAATACTTCACCTTGAGCCAGAGATTCAATATTGTTTCATTCTGGTTTTTTTTTTTTTTTTTTTTTTTTTTTTTTTTTTTTTTTTTTGCAGAGGACGCAGAAGGTGAACCTTAACATAATACTGCCTGATTTGGGCTTTTGAATTTCGGGGGAACATGGCTTAAACATTTCAGAACATACTAAGGTACACTTTGAAACCCATCTTATTGAGTACTGGTGGGTGGGGAGGGGGGTAAGGAGAGGGGGGGGGGGTGCACGGTACACCGGACTAGCTTATGGACTATTAGTCCCACGACGCCGTGTTCATTGTGACGACTCAATGTTATACGTCACTCATCGCAGTACTAACATATTTGACGTATTAGAGGATCAACTTTGCAATTTTCTTGCTGATTTCACGCCCAGAGATTACAGGTCACAATTTGACCTAATCCTACCCCAGGGCCGGGACAAATAGCAGGCTTATGCAAACACTGTTTATGAAAAATCATGCGGGTATTAATGAGAAGAAAGTTTTTTTCGTAAAAGAAAAATTGAAATTATGTAGATGTTTTACAAATGACTCCGAAAAAGTGGTGCAAAAAATTGACTGATTTTCAAATACAGGTCACAATTGACCTAATCGTACCCGACAGCCGAAACAAACTGTAGGCTTACGTAAAACCGTATATGAAAAATCATGCGATTATTAATGAGAAGATTGCTTTTTTTTTCCGTAAAAAAGATTCAATTGTTTTAAGATTAATCCAAAATAATTCGTAAAATTAATCCCCAAAACGTGAATGTTTTCTCCAAAAAATATTTAATTACCACTCAAAACGTTTTAGCGGTACAATGCTGGTTAACGAACTCATTCAGTATATCCCTTTTATATAGCTATATGCAAAATATCTAGTAAAAATAAGAAACATTACGGACTCCAGTGTGGATCAACCGGTTTTTCTGAAACGGCCATTTTCTCGCCAATCAAACCATCGAAAAAAAAAAAAGAGAAGATCCCGAGATAATTCTTTTAGGGACAATATCCTAAAATTTGAAGCTTGTCCGTCCTCACACGGGGGCTCTGGTCGCTGTCACACACACAGACACACACACACACACACACACACACACACACACACACACACACACACACACACACACACACACACACACACACACACACACACTGACACACACAAACACACACACGCACGCGCGCGCGGCGCTTTTGGCGCCAAAAGACGTTTTCTAGAAATGTTTGCGTAGCTTGACGTGATGTCCTTTTTATCTTATTACTTCTTTGCCAGAATTTCTGCCCCACACGCCAAAAATCCCCCATTTCAAAGTCTAGCGTATTTTTTTAAATACGGTAGACAAAAAACAAGCAAACAAACAAAACAACAACAACAACAACAACAACAAAAAACAACAACCCAAAACACACACACACACACACACAAAAACCCAAAACCAAACCAAACCAAACCAAACCAAACCAAACCAAACCAAACCAAACCAAAACAAAACAAAACAAAACAACGCCGAACACGATTTTAATGAATAGCCCCCCGCCCCGGCCCCCACCACACCAATGTCTGTACTACTGCAGTGTAAATGTACACAAACTACTATGATGACCACCGCAATTTGTCCACTTACCTACCGTTATGATGATCACGGGAGGAACAGCTAGGAAGGGCAGCGTGAAAAGCATCCGTGAATATTGGCTGCCACACGGACAGTTGAAGAGGTTTTCCCCCCACAGCTGGTCTGCCACACCCAGCACTATGATCATGAGCAGGGAGGGGGAGGAACCAAGTCCACCTTGGATCGTTCCGAACAGCCCCATTTCGCCTGCAAGAAAATGTACGTGTCAGCTTCAGTATATATCGCGATACACGGGAGTCAAAAGGACAGACAGCGTTACTGGAGAACGTTTAAGGCGGTGCTGATTAAAAAACACCCCTTGAGCAAAACGTCCTCTGGCCGACTTCAGCCTCAGTTGGCCCGCGGGCCAACTAAGGCTGGAGTCAGCCAGAGGACTTTTGCTCGATGAACATTTACTTGGCAGCCACAGACCTGACAGTGTTATATCCGTTCATTAAAAAAAAAAAAAAAAAAAAAAAAAAAAAAATCGTGTTCCTGCGTATTTCTCATTTGTGTGAATAGCTTTAGCCAAGCAGACAGCTTGGTGCCGGCCATGAGACGCCTTGTCGACAGGCTTCACCTGTCTCGAGCAATTTATGCCCATTTGTTGTTTATAAACGGCTGTGTGAGTGTGAGTGATTGTGAGTTGCACCTGAGGTGGCGAGTCAAATTTTCCTGCACGTGGCAACATGTATTTGCAACAATACAGTTCAGTGATTGATCAGATTTGATCCCGCGATAAGAAACTGAGAAACGTTGAAGTTTCTTTCACTCATGGAAACCTTGCGGTATTGTGAACTAACACACACACTTCAATCAACTTTACAACAGTAGTCTCGGCTGCCACATTTCGTACACATCATTAGTTTCACTGGGGATAACCGAGCAGTGCGATGTACTTTGCATTTAGCGGCGGATATGCCGGGGGGCGGGGTGGGGGTGGGTGGGGGGAGGAATGGGGGGGGGGGCATTTCAAACGGCACCACACGCAACAGTCTTGAAAATACTGCAACAATGTCCCAAGCTTGGAACTCCACCCCCACCCCTCACCCCCACCCCTCACCCCCGCCCCACCCCTACTCCCTGTTTGATGTATGGACACACACGCTACCCCCCACCCCCACCCCACCACTCGTTGTTTGATATTTTGGCGAGAGTGTTCAGACACACACACACACACACACACACACACACACACACACACACACACACACACACACACACACACACACACACACACACACGCCTCCCGCCTCCTTCGCCCCCCCCCCCTCCCCGGCAAATCCGCCGCTGAATGCAAAGTACATCGTACTGCTCGGTTATCCCCAGTGAATCTAATGATGTGTTGTTCCTTATTAAAACGATCAATGTACATCATACGCGTATTTGTTTCCCTTGGTCAAGGAGGCTACAAAGTGCACTGTGAACTCAGGCAAGACGAAGCTGTCATTGTTGTGGTGTAGGTGTGATTCTGCAGTAAACAAGTATGGTCCAATTATAAAATGCAGCCTCATTCGTATTGTATACTGACGTTTAACATCTTCCACAGCAACCACAATGCAGTGGGTGTGGATAAGGTGTGATGTGAACAGGCCGCCTAAAAAAAAAAAAAAGCTGTATGCGCGTTTGATGAGCTAAGCGATTTATATATTGTCAGACATACAAGATGTTCAAAGACTTTATTTACTCGTGGTAAATCATGATATTTTCATTACGATTTTAGTCTCTCCCATTTCAAGTAATGTAACAACTGGCTATGGCCTGTACATGCAGGGGCATGTAACAAACTAGATTGCAGCTTCCGATGCTTTAGGAACAGCACTACTCCTCAAAGCTGACAGATCTCTAAACTATTTTCCCGTCTTCCACAGAATATATTTAACACTAACAGTTTATGTAAACTGCATATATGTACAAGCATAATGTGCATATGCTGAAACACCGTCAAGAAAGCCATAAATGTAAACTCGTGTGAGACAAGTTTTCATGTATATTTACCCTTGGCTTACCCTTCCGACTTTTAGGAATGTTGAACACTGAGAGGAAAACAATTTTTGTTCCTGTGGTGAGAAAGCCCAACGTTATCTGCTGCAACAGTAAACACACACAGATATTCTCACAACGACAAAACAGCCCGGACAGATTGGGTTTTACCAGTGAACCACACTTTGACAAGTGCAACTACATCTAAGTTAGGAACCTATGGATGTGAGTATGGACCCTGAAAAATATTGCCAATTACTGTACCAACCTTCTGCTAACATCTACCATACATTCTGTCTGAATACCAGTTGAAAACAAACAGGTACTGTGGTGCTTCAATAGTGCATCCTTGTGTCAACACGAGGTAACGTTGATTCACAATACCTAATCCACCTGGGTTTGCTTGGTGATCCTAGCACTTTAGAATGTTGTTAAAATGGTTTACTGTCACCAAGCAGTTGTGACATTAGTGCTTATTAACAAACTGGACGCAATAAGTGTGCAGGCTGAGTACAACAAGTAATACTCACGAAGCATGCAAAACTAAAGCATCGGGGGGTGGGGGGGGGGGGGGGGGGGGGGAGGGGGGGAGGGGGGGGAAGGGAGGGGGGGGGGGGGGTAGGGGGAGGGAGGGGGGGGGGGGTAGGTCATAGCACAAACAGGGTTTCTGGAAAGTTTGCCAGTCTGCATTGCATAATGGTTTTATCGTGTGAAAAACATCATAAGTCAACGATTTCAGGTGACATGTTAGAGCTGTATATGATGGGGGGAAAAACGGCACCCTGCTGAAACTTGTTTTTGCTTTTTTCTAGATATCGTAATTTTGGGGAGTGGAGGAATCGGGAGGGGGTGGGGGTGGGGGTGGTGGTACATACTGCGGAATCTAATTTCTCTAAATCTGGCTGTCAGATCAATATCAAATTTTACACGTGACTGGAAAAATTAGTTAGTTGCCACTTGTGAGAGGCGGTTTTTTCAATTTTGGAGCAGTTTGCAAGTTATGATTAGCTTCCCTTGGCGAATGTACTAAAAAACTGAGCAAAACCAGAACATTCATATAAAAAATGTTTTTTTCTTCAAAACCAGGTAAGTTATTTAAAATCAGCATTGACATTTCATAATGATGATATCAGTTGATCTTTTCACCAAATATGGCTTTTGAGAAGCATCAACGGTAGCCCGAAATTTGCTTCCTTGGCAATCAGGTGTAACGGTCACTTAATGTTCGTTGCCATACCTGACTAAAAGAGCACGCCGAAGCGTTCAGGAGAGACAAATACTGATGCTTATGATATACAATAAAGGATATGTCTATAAAAATAAAAATAAAATATAAATTCGCCCTACCGCGACCCATCCTAAAAAGTCACTTCTATAAATAGAACGGACTTTAAAAAAAAAAAAAAAACCAGTGTATTTGTGTTGTGCGTTCTTCTAATCGTTGTTATGTACTTGTAAATAAGGAAAACGATACGAAAACACATCATTATTCGTTTTTAATTCTTTTTCTCAGTTTCTTACTATAAGAAAATCACATTGAACAACAAGTAGATTCGGTTACTATTAATTTATTTAGACAAACACTTCAAGATGCTGTCACACAGAATTCAGTTGCGGAAACGAGGAGGATCAACCAAAACCTCCCCCATCTCAATCAACAACAAACTTTTCTAACAGCTGACGGCAATCAACACAAAACAATCAATTCAGACTTTATTTAATGAGATTTGTTACTCCGCAGGTATCTAGTACTCTATACGACACAGACGCGTATTCGTCAAATAAGAGAATATCGACTTGAATAATTAAAAGACACGAATACCTTGACCAAGAAATGAATGTTACCGTCTTAGAGCACCATGTCTTTTCCAGTCCACTCTTCCCTATCTTCGCAACGGACCAGCATCTCAGTCAAACAGAGACTACATCTATTAATATCTTCTTTTGCAGTCATAGAAGAGTTCATGTCTGTGCGACTGTTTTTTAAGCTTCCATAACGTGCAAAGGAGGGGTGCCCTTCAGTGAGCAGTGTGCAGTGAACAGTGAGCAGTGTGCAGTGAGCAGTGAGCTGAAACGATGGGAGGAAAATGGTTACTCTTTCTTGCATTTGTTAACGTGGACAAACCGCAGAAAATGGTTACACGATTGAAAAAAATACCTACACCGAATCCAGAATCTCCATCGCTCCCCCCGCCCCCCTCCTGCGCCCCATCCGTTAACTGAAAACATCTCCCTGGAGGACGTGAGCCACTGTCCCCACCCCCAGCCAACTGACAGCATCCCTCTGGAGGACATGAGTCCCCGTCTCCAAACCCCGTCAACAATTTCACTGGAGGAGTGAACCCTTGTCCTAAAGCCCCCGCCAACAGAATCACCGGAGGACGTGAGCCCCTCTCTACCCCCCCCCCCCCCCCACGCAGTCAAACGACATCTGCATGAGTACGTAAGCTATTGTCTCCTTCTCCCCCCCCCTCCCCTCCACCCACCCACCCACCCACCCACCCACACACACACACACGTTAACAGACAGTATCTCTGTAGGCCGTCAGCCTCTGTTGCCACCCCCAGTCAACGGACAGCATCTCTCCGAACAACGTGAGCTCCTGTTTCAGTTCACTGGAAGACGTGAGCAGCTTTCGCAACGACTCCCCTACCCCTCCCCCCCCACCCCTCCCCCTTCCAAGTCCCCCAACAGACAGCACCTCTCTGACGTAGGTGAGCCTCTGTCTCTACTCTCCGACCCTTCCCGCCCCCCCCACTCTTCCCCCCTCCCCCAACGGACAGCTTCTCTGAAGGACGTGAGCCCCTGTCTCCACCCCCACCCCACTCCTGTTAAAAGTATTTCAGAATGTGTATTTTTTAAAATCTATTTTCTTAATACCCTGTGAATTTGACCTTGAGAAAGGTCACTGACATTGATATTTGTAGAAAGGTCTTACCACACAATCATATACTTGGCCCAAGTTTGAAGAGTGTGGTTTGATTAGTCTCCGAGAAAATGCCAACGTTAAAGTTTATGTGTGTGAGTGTGCGTGCGTATGTGCGTGCGCGCGCGCGTGTGTGTGTGTGTGTGTGTGTGTGTGTGTGTGTGTGTGTGTGTGTGTGTGCCGTGTGGGTGTGAGTGTATGTGTGTGTGTGTGTGCATGTGTGTGGGTGTGGGGGAGTCACGGGGGTCTCGCTGCAACTGTACTTCTAGGGCAAAGATGGGAGCGCCGCCACATTTGCACACACAACATGTACAGTACACAGAGAACCTCACCAAAAGAGAGAGACAAATCGACAGCTCAAGGGTAGCCGGCCTGCCTAGCTTGGCGCCTGAAAACCCTCCCGACCCCCCCCCCCCCCCCCCACCCCATCCCCTCCCCCAACGGACAGCTTCTCTGAAGGTCGTGAGCCTGTATTTTTAAAAATCTATTTTATTAATACCCTGTGTGAATTTGACCTCTGAAAAAGGTCACTGACATTGATATGTGTAGAAAGGGCTTACCACACAATCACTTGGCCCAAGTTTGAAGAGTGTGGTCTGAGTAGTCTCAGAGGAAATCCAACGTTAAAGTTTACGAATGACGACGGACGACGGCGGACGAAGGATGGACCGACGACCACTGGCCCATTACAATAGACTCACGTTCCGCAGGTGAAGCAAAAACTTTAAAGTATCAACTCAGTTTTTATGTGACCATTTCGCTTTCTAATGGCTACCAAATACTAAAATTTGACTGAAATCAATAGAGTGGTTCCAGAGATATCGAAAAGACAAAAAACGGAAGCATCGAAAACAAATATGGCTGCCAGGGCCTTTACATTCAGAATGTCAGCATAATTTCCTTTACACAACTTTATTCGGGGTACTTTTAACAACAATTTAAATCAAATGAGCCGTCTTTTCTGAGATATTGCCTTAGTGTACAATCCCTTTATTTCGTTACCGTGACCTCGACCTTGAAGAAAGGACCTCGGCTTTGGTACACGACGAATCTTCTGGTGAGCAGGAATGGGATGTGGACTTTTCAGTCCTCATTCCCATCGAGTCAAATTTACGTACAGACTCGGCTTACGGTTGCCTGTCTCGCCTTCGTGTGTACAGCATGCATAATCATCAAGTGCACGTTAAAAATCCCATTATCACTATTCGAAAAGAGAAGGCCCGGTAGGGCCGGTGAAATGGAAACAGAAATACATCACATGCATCGAAGTTAATAGTAGGGTGTAGATTTGCACATAGAGTAGCGCTTAATAGCAGCAGGCTTTTAAAGCTTCAGCTTCCATCCCTACTGCGCCTTGAACATCTTTAATTAGATAAGTGCGCCTCGGAGACACCATACCATACCGTACCATACCATACCATACCATACCATACCATACCATCCATACCATACCATACCATACCATACCATCTTCTAATCTAAAATTAAACAGATATGAAAATTTAAACAATTCTGTCAGTTGCGTCCGGAGATATCGCTGCACAATACATAGCAGACACCCAGCTACAGTGACACGTAGGATAGCGCCAGTATACCCATCTCTCAGGAACAGCGGAGGGGTAGGAAGAGGTATGTTAAACAAGGATACGAGGCAGATAACCATTTTGCCTGTTTCCATTGCCAACAAACTTCCTGCAGCTGGTAAATTTGAAAAATGATGGGAATCCATTCTGAATTCCATGTGTGAGATATAGCGCTAGAATACAAGAAATCATGTCATATTGTCATGCTCGTATCTGAAATATACTTGGTTTAGTGTGCAGTTATCACACAGCAGGTGATGCAACGTGGTTTCCTGTAAATCGTAGTGTCTAATTCATGCGTCTACGGTGACAATTACAAAAGCTATGACGGTTTTAGTGAAGAGTGTATAAGCCATGCAAACCCTCATTATGACAATACCTTAACCCTTTCAGCCCTGACGCACTACAGCAGGAGATGGGTCGACCATGATAATTCAAGGGTAGTGCAGCTGTGTGTGTGTGTGTGTGTGTGTGTGTGTGTGTGTGTGTGTGTGTGAGTGTGTGTGTGTGTTTGTGTGCCGTATGGGTGTGTGTGTATGTGTGTGTGTGCGTGGTGTGTGTGTGTGGGGGGGGGGGAGGTCTCGCTGCAACGGTACTTCTAAGGCACTATCCTAGAATTATCATGGTCGATCCATCTCCTGCAATAGGTGCATAGTCGTTAGATGACGCCTCCAAAATTTGGGAAATACGTGCGCCGGGCTATTGCATTTTTCGTCATTGTAGGCGTGCTGTAATTAAAAACGTATCAATTTGTGGGAGTAGAAAAACACTTCAGGGCAATCTACATGTTGGTGCGATTCGAGACAGTAAAAACCAAAACAATCTACCTACACGTTTTGATTTAATAGGTGTCTAAACATAGCACTTTCTGAAAAATGCGAAAATGCGCCATTTTAGGTCATATTCAAATGCACATATTTGGGAAGCCAAGCAACGGAAAGTTCTGATTTTTTGCAAATGCACTTCTTTTAACGTGTTCTTGCGAGTGGTGCGTTTGTCTGGTGGTAGTTTCTTGGACTAAAGAAAATTGGGTGGGCCTACCTACTGTAGTAATGCCGGCCGACTACTGTGACCAGCAGAGATTTTTCTCACACGGCCTCATGCCGGGGCATTTGTTTTTATTGTTGTCGCTTTACCATTATAATTATACGGTACTGCATATAGTCTATGCGAAACGTGACCTTCGTTTCTCGTGTTTTATTGTAGTTAGTATTGAGTGCGAGTGACTGTGCTTGTGTGTGTGAAGGCATCCTGACACGACGGAAACATTCACATACATCAGTATTCCCGGCACACTACATAATTTGGTGTCATAAGCTGATAAAGCGACACTACACACTTGAGTTCTAGTTAAACTGACTCAAATGCCCAGAAATGCACCGATGTCGGCCCGAAGGCCTTTTGCGCATTGGAGAACAGTCAGTAGTGCAGTAAAAGGCCTAGTTCTGTAAATAAGTAAACGTTGTATCAAAAGGTTCAACGAGGACTATAAGTATTCACAATGAAATAGCCGCGTATTTTTTAGGAACGCGTTTGACTGAGTCAGTGCGGCTTTTTACGAAGCTTAGTCCTGCGCCAGCCGCTATAGCGGAGCACCTTGCTTATTGGATGGCGCAGGACTAAGCTCACTAATGCAACTGACCTAAGCCGGCTAAGGTCGGCTGCGGCCGACTTCGAGCCAAGGACGTTTTGCTCTCTACGCCTGTGTCCTAGTTTGGTTGTTTAGCTCGGGGTTTAACGTCCACGGCACCGAAGTGATAATGGACGGCCCTGACGGGCGGGTTATGGGGTACAGGAAAATCTATAGCCTATGGAGTACGACCTGAACACTGATCAACTCACGCGCACTTCAACTGTGCCACTTTAATTTACCAGGACCTTTCAACGGACATGCTATTGAACAAGCCCGTCTTTTCTCCCTGGATTGTGAGTCCAGCTACCGGGGCCGGGACGGGGATTCGAACCCACGACCCGGCGATTCCCTTCCGCGCTCTCATGCTTCGAACGCTTAACCGCCTGAGCTATTTTGGACTCTCTGTATCCTAGTTTTCACGCCGTACTAATTAATTTATACATTGTGTACACTGTGCTGCCATGGCCGCATGGCTGCACTTTCCTATTCGGACAGTCGTCCTGTTTAGAGCTTGCCAGTCTATATACAGTTTATGTGTATTTTTCACATACGAACATGTGTGTGTGTGTGTGTGTGTGTGTGTGTGTCAGTGTGTGGTGTGTGTGTGTGTGTGTGTGTGTGTGTGTGTGTGTGTGTGTGTGTGTGTGTGTGTTGTGTGTGTGTGTCGTAGAGGAAAAATTTGCGTAAATACTCAAACACTCGCGTCAGTCGCTGGTAACGAGATAATTTGCAGCTGTCTCAACTGACTGACTCATGCTAACAAATCTATCAGCTTATACAGGTTAAGGATCACACACACATACACACCGTCACACACACATCGAAAACATTGAAATAAATGTTCACCTTTCTGACTGACTGCAACAAAACTGAGATCAGTCCAGGTTCACTCAGCCGGTACAGCCAAGCTGTAAGATATCTTTGCGTTCGGACTGAAGAGCCCGTATTATGCGCGGCGGCTCCACACCATCAGAAGTATCTCCGGAGTACACGACGTGAGTCAACCTCCATGCTGTTGGTATGGCTGACAGAACACATCTCCAAAGTCCTTTCAGTCTTGACTGGCACCGTTTGCCTGACTCGAAATGAGTGTGTACGGTGTAGTGCTAGTGCTACTGTCCGCCTTGCATGTCGGCCCGCGCTCTAGAAGGAGTCGATCAATCCTTACCTGTCGCACGCCTCGACCGGGCCCTTCGGATGTCTGTGAAACACTACTCCAAACTGTGGGCGGTGGTGTCACACATTTTGAACAATGAGTTGAACTGCGCGTGTGCGGAGGCAGCGATCGTTTAATGTCCGCGTGTCTTTTGCTAGGTCAGGTTAATCCGGCGGCCCTTCACTGCCGAGAAAAACTGAGTAACATGATCCAACTGCAAGAGGCACAGATCCTCATGAGACCCCGCAAGTGCGGAGGTCATGAGAATCTATGCCTCTTGCCGAGACCAACTTGTCGCCGTGTTCGTTGAACGAACAAAGATTTAAAAAAACGAACAAACAAAATATGCGTCAAGTTGCTTGACTGGGTAATGGAGCATACCATGCATTCTGCAAAAAATACCACTGATTAAGCAAGTCGAGCCGCCAACAAGAGACATAGATCCTCATGCGCACCTGCATTTCGCGGGGGCTCCAGTGAGGGCCGGCGTTCGGTTGCCTGGTGGTTTCGGTATAATTATGGGTTCCGCCAACGTAAGCCGGTGTACAAGCGTCGTGTAAGGTTGCTTCATTATAGCCAGACAAGCCGAGTCGCGGGAGCCCTCTTTCTCAGATATACAAGCAAAGCAGGAGACGTAGATTCGTGCGAGGGTGTCATGAGGATCTATGCCTTTAGTTGAGTGGATCAGTTTGCTGAAAGAGGTCACTTTAGGCCTACGTGTGTTTACGCGCCGTTTCACACTATAACCAGGGACAGAGAAAACAGCATCCCTACTGCAAGACGCGTAGAGCCTCATGATCCCTTACAATCTGCAGGGGCTCATGAGGATCTACGCATCTTTTAGGCAAATATTAGCTCCATTTACATTTTGTGTTTCTCGGACGGAATAAAGTTAGTCACTAGTGACGATGACCTGAATAACACGGGATGTCGCCGCTTCGTTGCGCTGCTAAAGTTGGAATGTAGGTTAAACGCATGGATACTGACACAGTCTCTTTCTCTCACGCCCATACACATTACACACACAGGTATACATACACTGGCGCACGCGCGCACGAACACACGCACGGGCACACACACACTTTTGGGACCGAATACATACATATAGCTTTGACTTGACAGTCAGACACGCACTTCATTTGACAACAGTCCGCTTGGCTACCGTCCACGCTATGATGTAGTACAGTTCCATACTGAGGGGCCCGATGATAGTAGCTTTGACTAATGCAAATCCGCTGCGCCACCGCCGCCTACTAAACTCAAGACAGAATACAAGGGAGGAAACGAAATCACACAAAGCGGTGAAGCACTGTGATTCCAGAGCAGTTCAAGTTTCAACCCTCAAAGCAACCATCCGCCTAAAACCTCGAACTGAACAAACTCGGTAGACATTTTGCCGCCACAAATCCGAGGCTATACCAACTTTGTCCTCCAATCAAAACTGATACTTTAGTATCAAGGCTTTTTGCAGTCAACCGGCATCATTATAGCAGACGTCATCGAGTTGTAAGGTTTTAGATGCGGCCGGAAATACGCCCCGTGCTCATTTTTCATTGGTTTATGTAAATTAATATATCCAATGAAATTAAAACAAGAGTGCGTCTTATTGTCGACATGAACTTGTGACCTGCACGCAGCAGTCTCTGTAGTAGTCCAAGAGCTAGCCCGGACTACCGTGCACCCTCCCCCACCCCAGTAATCAATAAGATGGATTTCAAAGTGTACCTTAGTATGTCCTGAGATGTATAAGCGATGTTCCCCTAAAATCCTTAGGAACACACCAGAGATATAGCCAATGGCGCAAGGGTACCCCCATTGACGCTCTTTGCGGATGCTAAAATGAGCTTGAGAAACATTTTCCTCTAAATAAAATCTGAATTCAGTCCAGAAGCCCAAACCAGGCAATATTATGTTAAGGCACACCTTCTGCGTCCTCTGCACACACACACACACACACACAAAAAAAAAACAGAATGAAAAAAATATTGATTCTGTGGCTCACAGAGAAGGTATTTGTGCACCCAGTAAATGGCCATTTCCGCAAAATCGCAAAAAAAAAAAAAAAGGACAAAAATAATGTGTCAGATGCCTTCAGACATTTTCAATAGCACTGGCAGTCCATTTTCAGGCTTACATCATTAAAACAGGATGTCACAATTATTATAAACTTGACTGGGTGATGTTGTGATCACTATGAGTGCCACATTGGTTGATTATGTATCCCTACCCACAAGTTGTAAAAATACACTAAATTAATTAGAAAGAAATTACTAAAGTTATTCCATTTCATTTTAACCTCTCTTTACTTATTAAGTTTTAATAATTTGAGCATAACGAGCAAGAAAATGAGGAAAGTCGGCATCCTTTACACGTTTGTGACGAATGATAGCTTTTTCCCATTTAAAATTGCCAAATTGGGGAAAGTACGTTGTCTCCGATGCCCTCAGAAATTTTGTATACTACTGATAGATGTTTTTTTTGTTTTAATGGTTAGGATAGAGTACCACAGTTACTCCCAACCTGATTTTATGATGCTGTGATTCATTTAGGGGCCACAGTGGCTGAATCTGCTGCCCTACCCCCATCTTACCAGGTCAAAGGAACGCAAAATGATCATAAAAACTGCTCACGTCATACTCCTCTTTAAATATTTTTGTTTTCAGTTTTCTTAACAAAGTATGTACATTGAACATAAAATTTGTGATCATTTCATTAATTTCAATGTGACCCGTCAATTTATTTGTAATTCTTTTTTTGTTAAAGCATAAAAAGGGGGAAACGTCTGTAAACAGGGGCTGCCGCTGAAGAACTTCCTCTTTAATAGAACAGCAAGACTGAAGTAAACGGCACATTCATCAGTCTTGTCAAACTCAGGGTAGGTTTACCTCAGGGAGATGATGTGTCTGATGCTGTTCTTGGTCTACATTAATGACATCAGTACAGCAGTACCAAGAATCGTCTCGAACATCCTTCATGCGGATGACTTTGCAGTGTGGAGCGCAGCAGAACATACTGAAATAGCATCCTGCAGAATCCATGGTGCTGCCAATAGAATCAGCAGCTTGACTGAAAGATGGCCACTCAAACTGAGCTAGACCATATCTTTCACTTTGAAAACTGGAGACCTTCCAGTACCAAAGACAGACAGGCCAACTTTACTGGAAACAAATTACTGGATTCACGTGGAGGCCTCACATGGAAGCCATGGAAGCTAGAGCTGTCGGAAAAAAGTCTCTGATGAAGAAACTGGTGGGGACCACATTGGCGCAAATTACAGCATCCTGGCGCAAGCAAACACCAGTTCGGTCAGAGCAGTAGTGGGGTACCAAGATACTTCGACAACATGAAACACTCCCTGCAAAACCAAAAATGCCAGGCTTGACAAGATGCAGAACATGGGTCATTCTCATGATGCAGTGACATTCTTAGAGCTATCTGGAGTATTTTCTTAACTAAACATTGTTTTGGCTGTTAGGAACCATGAAACTTTATTACGCATATTCATATTTACACCTTTCTAGATGAAAATAAATGAGAAGAAAAGGCCATACTAGACCCGCCTTACGCTAGGTAAAATATCTCCTAAAAGACTAGTTACTTTCACTCATTCAGTCTATCATTTTTGCCTTTTTTCTCCACTAAACAAACAGCAAACAAATTGATTGGTCACATTTTGATCAGAATACAGTCCAACGTTCCACATATTTTACGGACATTAAAGGGATCGGAGACATGACACCTCCCTGAGATACATCTTCCTGGAGTTTGACAAGACTGTTGACTGTGCCGTCGACTTCAATCATGCCATTCCTTTTTTTTTTATTCATGTTTTTGCATTATATACATATATCACAGGATACAAAAACAAAACAAAACAAACCCCCCCCCCCAAAAAAAAAAAAAAAAAAAAAAAAAAAAAAAAAAAAAAAACAAAAAAAAAAAAAAAAAAAAAAAAAAAAACACAAACAACAACAACTACAATGCACAATACAGCAGACTAAGATACAGCACAGAATACACTACAATATAGTACACTGCAAAACAATATAAAGCATAGTAGTACAAAACAATACAGAAGTACAATAACAAAAATTACCTTACACGCATAAATGCCCCCCACCACGCCCCCCCCCCCCCCACACACACACACACATAAACACCGACGCACTGCCAGGCTAAACCACAACATTGTGGGAAAAAAGGAGAAGACTGCCGTACTATGAGCGATTTGAAAAGGTGAAGAATTACTAAGAAGATAGTGTATGTGGTGTAGTGTCTACTGACAGAAAAGTGCTCTGTATGGAAACCACAGTCTATTAAATTTTTTAGTTTGCCCTAGGATCCCATATCTGTACTTTTCCACTTTTAAGCGACTTTTCAGACAGTTAATGAAGTGTTCAATTCTTGGCTGAGTTTCCTGTAACCTGCATTTATAAATATGAAACTTGGCAACCAGAATCATTAGGTCTATAACAATTTCTGACTTGAAATTTTTGGTAGTTTAAAAAAGCACCAACTCCTTACAAAAGCTAAGAGTTACACAGTTCGCACAATCATCTTGTAACCACTTTACCATGTCTGTCCAAAACTTTGGCTTTGGGCGACGCCTTTGTTATACGTAAAGAATAATTGCACCACAAAATTGCCTAGGTGTTGCCTTTTCAAAATTAGTCTGTCTTCTTCCACTGCAACACCACATAAAGCTTTAGGGATGCAATCCGCGCTGTACTGGCGGTGCTACCAGTAAATTCTGGAGAGGGCTTCTAGTACATGCGTTGTGTTTGCAATTTCAGGTTACTGATTGATTGATTGATTGTACATTGCTTAACGTCCCGACAGCAACAAGGCTTTCTCAGGACGTGCCTGCACTGCTTGTGAAAAAAAACCCAACAACAACAGAATATTGAATGTATGTCACCAGCCGGTCCAATACGTTAAATAAACCTACGATATGGGGCCTAAATAAAGCTAAGACCATTTAGCAACACACATCCAACAACAAGAGCTACAGGCAGCGCAGACAGTAGGGAGAGTTTAAAATAGGAAAATACAGGTGAATGGACCAAGGGTAGACAGAAACACATGCCCCAGAATAGAGAAGAAAACCCACCCTGTGGGGTTTGATTGATTGATTGTACATTGCTTAAAATCCCGACAGCAACAAGGCTTTCTCAGGACGTGCCTGCACTGCTTGTGAAAAAAAAAAAAAAAACAGAACATTGAATGTATGTCGCCAGCCGGTCAAATACATTAAATAAACCTAACACATGGGGCCTAAATAAAGCTAAGACCATTTAGCAACACACATCCAATATCAAGAGCTACAGGCAGTGCAGACAGTAGGGAGAGTTTTAAAAAGGCAAATACAGGTGAATGGACAAAGGGTAGACAGAAACACATGCCCCAGAATAAGAAAAACCCACCCTGTGGGGCTGACCAGGGTGACCCTGGGAACTAAAAAATATCTAACCCCACCCAAGTCCCCCAGGGCAGACCCGGGTGGGGTCCCACCCTGTGGGGCTGACCAGGGTGACCCTGGGAACTAAAAAGTAGTTAACCCCACCCACGTCCCCCAGGGCAGACCCGGGTGGGATGCAATTTCAGATTACACCGTGTATATATATATATATATATATATATATATATATATATATATATATATATATATATATATATATATATATATATATATATATATATATATATATATATAAGTTATTGGTCGGAGGGGTTCTCTACACGGACCTTTGTAGGCCTGAGGTAGGTCAAAGGAATCATTGTACCCAGAAGGCCGAAGGCCTGAGGGGTACAATGATTCCTTTGACCTCCCGAAGGCCTACAAGGGTCCGCGCAGCGTACCCCTCCGACCAATAACGTATTTGTTTTCATTCTTCCACTATTTTCGTAAAAGAAATCAAGAAGACATCTTGCGACCTTGATCACGCCAGACATGACTGACGTCAAAGGAATATGCATTTATACATAATAGACTTATGACGTAATTTTAAATGTCATGACGTTGCCGTCTCCAGTGCTGAGTGTGCTTGTTGTTTCGAACAACACTAAGTAACTTTAGAACGTTTGGCGATCTTTTATAGAACAAAACTGGCATCCAAGATGCGTCATCGAGAGGGCTACAAAACGTCCGCCATTTTTCGCTACAGGGTTTTTTATATCACAGTCACATGGTACGGTTTGCGCTAAAGTGACTGGTCGTGTGACGTAGGGAGGAAAACAAATATATATATATATATATATATATATATATATATATATATATATATATATATATATATATATATATATATATATATATATATATATATATATATATATATATATATATATATATATATATATATATATATATATATACTCTCCCACTACCCTCTCCTTTCTAGAACTAGTGAGCGATGCAGTCACAAAAAGGACAGTTGATGTCCTGATGACACAATGCAAGCTTACCAGCCTGGAATTCCATGA
Organism: Semisulcospira habei; assembly: GCA_036245525.1. Classification (NCBI taxonomy): domain Eukaryota; kingdom Metazoa; phylum Mollusca; class Gastropoda; family Semisulcospiridae; genus Semisulcospira; species Semisulcospira habei. The sequence goes on from BTPG01000001.1 coordinate 91,679,414, forward strand.
CATTAGCACAGCATTCTCAGAATTGAATGAAAAATTACGTCCCTTGCAGCTAATCTGATCGAGTGCACGTTTTGGCTTTGGGCGACGCCTTTGTTAAAAGTAAAGAATATTTATCCCGTAGTCTAATATATAGGTCTTTCTTCAGTCTGCTTCAGCTGCATTTCCACATCAAGCCCCCCCCCCCCCCCCCTTACTCTCTCCTGCAGCTGTACTCCCTCAACACAACTCAGATCCTCTGCCGACAGCCGCATTTTGCGTGTACCTTTTGTCCGTACCAAGTCTTTTAGCCAGCGGTCTTTTTCATATGTAGTAAAACTGTTGCCGCTAGGGTTTCATGTGAAAGAAAAACAGAAGATAATGGTAGAAAACCCTTTAAAATAGAAACAAGGAACGACGTTTCGGATCAAAGATCCTTTTTCAGGTGACATGGAAACAAACGTAGAACAGAAAAGAACACGGCAGAAAGAAAAGACGTCATCCTGTATGAGAGAGAAAAAAATGAAAAGAAAAGGGGAGACTGCCAGTGCTAATATTTTAGGAAGGTTACAAAGTAAAGTAGGTTATAGCACTGTCAGGGGAGAGAAATGTGCATGATCGACCAGTGATCATAGATCTACTGTGGCCAAAGCACAAAAAAAAAAAAAGAAAAAAAAAAAAGAGATAGGAAAGAGGGGGGCGCTAAGAAAGTGACTGAAAGCAATGCATATGGAAGTCCCCCCCCCCCCCACCCGAAGGGGGGCGTATCACATATCCACTGTTCCAGCCACTCAGTGCATGGAAATTTAAATCTAGGTCCATCAAGGGGGGGGGGGGGTCCAGATATTTAGCCAGTGTGGACAGCTGTTTCGGTCTTGGCGACCTCTTCACTGGAAGAGGCAGGAAATTCTGCCTACCTGCAATGACAACCACATTTACTGTGGTGTCTGCAGGGGCATACATTCCATGCCACCACCTAGAGTTAAATTTCCATGCACCCTAAAAGAGAACCTACCAAAAGGGGGGAAGGGGTTGCAGTCGATATTGTAGTGATAAATGAAAAGAAAAGGGGAGACTGCCAGTGCTAATATTTTAGGAAGGTTCAAAGTAAAGTAGGTTATAGCACTGTCAGGGGAGAGAAATGTGCATGATCGACCAGTGATCATAGATCTACTGTGGCCAAAGCACAAAAAAAAAAAAAAGAGAGAGATAGGAAAGAGGGGGGTGCTAAGAAAGTGACTGAAAGCAATGCATATCATGGAAGCCCCCCCCCCCCCAAGGGGGGCGTATCACATATCCACTGTTCACAGTGTAATAATAATTTGGCCACAGTAGATCTATGATCACTGGTCGATCATGCACATTTCTCTCCCCTGACAGTGCTATAACCTACTTTACTTTGTAACCTGTGGCCACACAGGGCAATTAGGTTACGCCCCCTTTTCACACACTGTTAGCCTCTTGCAGCATAAAACTATGAACGAAGAACTTTTCTGCCAAAACAAAAAATCCACGCGGAGCACATCACAGGAGAAGCTATTTCAGCAATTCTTAAAAAAATTAAGAGTTAGCGTTTTTCACAACACTCAAATGCACTAAGTACCCCATGACAAAACTGTCGTCTGCAAGCCTGCATACAACCGTGCACATGCCCAAATTAGGCTCCCATGAACACACTAGGTCGACTAAAATTACCCAGATTTTGCTCTTTTTCACACCACCTGTCATGCCTTTTGTTGCTCAAAACGCCAAAAAAAGGCACACAAATGAAGTTTTACACCCTAAAAAAATGGCAAAAAGGGAGGAAATTTTTTGAACTATTTCTGGCGGAAAAGTTACTACATGCACCGGAAGCAATTGCCCTGTGTGGCCTGTGAGAGAGAATTTAGAATGACGTAAATCACACACACATATGACGCAAATACACATACACAAAACGCGTAGCACAAAACTTACGTCTACATACATACATGTCACTGCATACATTCGCATTCACTCGTGCCTGCTGCCGCTCATGCACCTACACAAACTCAACGTATCAACAGTGAGGTCAAGTCTGGCACCCACGGGCGAATGTTCAAGCCGCGCGGATGGCAAGTGCCAAGCCTGTCCGCGGAAAAGGATTCTGTCATTTTGCGGCGGATGAAGTGGGATGTATTTTGCCAAAGGATGCATATGCTGAAATGTGTGGTCTTTTTCATATCTTAGGCCGCTGTACTGGAACGAACTCCCCTCCGATGTCCGCCACAGTGCTTCAAAAGACGTTTTTGAAATCTGCGCTAAAAACACACCTTTTCCAACTCCATTACCCCACTGATTAATCATTGACTGCTGAGGATCTGTTGTAGTTTTGCTGTGGTGCCTGGAAAGTGTGTGTAATATTGTGTAGTTTTTGTAATGGGATTTTTGAAATTTGTAAGGCGCCTAGAGCTCTACCTGAGGTTAGGCACCATAGAAATCATTATTATTATTATTTATTATTATATGGCCCGAGGGCTTGCCTGATTCTGGTTCCCACTTCCTCGTTCGTGATGTGATCTCTGTACAAAATGCCAAGCCTCAAAATGTAGTAGGTTAAAGGACACTTCGTTTTAGAGTCTTCCTCTCACCAGAAGACTCATGCGCCAAGCTATTATGGCACCACCCTTGAACTGACAGGGGGAGCTGGGTGGCTCGGTGGTAGAGCTTTGGACTCAGTCGCGTCCGCGTTACGCAAAAAAAAAAAAAAAAAAAAAAAAAAAATCACTCGAGTCGTGCTCAGTTCGACCAGCGCTTTCGCGAGAATCTTATCGGTCGAACCAAAGATCCTACAGATATGTTTAACAGAGATGGGTCTTAAGCATTCGCATTTGATGTCTTTTGAAAATTTTGTGCTCCAAGAATTTAGTCTTAACGTGTATATCAAAGAAGCTGTTTTTCTTGAACAAGGTGGAACATCATAGATACGTATATTTTATATCAACTTTGTGAGAAAAAAAAAAAAACCCACATGTTTAGCACAGAGTACGCGTCATGTAGAGATTATTGCATATTATTACAAACTGCTGAGTTTTCTCTAATTATAGCTCCCTGTTTTACTTGTCTAGCATAAATTTCATTCCAATAAATTCCACGGTGTAAGGGTATCCGAAGAAAATCTATCCCTATTCCTCTGGACATAATACAGCTAATAAAATGTTTTATTTCATATATTAAGTCTTTTCTTGTTTTACATTCTCAGCTTTTTAGACTTAAGTACAGATTTAGAATCGACACAAATCAAAATGTTAAATATATCATAAGGTATAAGTTGAATATAATTTAGTGCCACGAAAATCGCATGCAGTTCAGACATAAATATAGAAAACCCTTTACCGAGATAAAAAGATTTCACTTTGGGATCCGAATAACAAAGCATGCACCACAGTCTGAAGAATCTAAGACCGACCAATCTGTGAAAATTTTCAATTGTTTAAAATATGTTTTTGTAATTTTTCTTTCACTAAATTTGCTAAAACGTTTACATCCTCATTTTTTTTTCAAATCTGTGTAATCTATATCGAAAGTAGCATTAACCCATTCAGCCCTGACGCACTACAGCAGGAGATGGGTCGACCATGATAATTCAAAGGTAGTGCCAGATTAGCTTGGCGCCTATCGGCGTCAAGCAAATCTGGCACTACCCTTGAATTATCATGGGACGATCGATCTCCTGCAACAGGTGCATAGTCGTTAGATGACGCCTCCAAAATTTGGGAAATACGGCCGTCGGGCTGAACGAGTTAATATGTTCCCACGGAGGTATAGCAGGTGTTACTGGTAAAATTGGTATAGACTTGATATCTACATTGCATTTTTCTATAGCATCTTTGACATAGTTGCGTATATGTATAAGATACGGGATTGTTTGCGCTCTCTTCGAGAAATCCACATCTGCGTCTAAAAATGTCTTCTCGTACTGAATTTTTGATGGATAGGCTTCGGACAAAGTATTTTGCAGTTGCCAATTTACGTTGGTCAGATAAAGACAGAATATCTGCTTCTTTATAGCTTTTTCAGTATTAGTATGAACGGGCACTCCAAGGGCTAATTTTACTGCTTTACTATCAATGCTTTGCAGTTTCTTTGGAAGTCTAGCTGGAGCAGTAAAGTAGACTTCCTGTCCATATATATATATATATATATATATATATATATATATATATATATATATATATATATATATATATATATATATATATATATATATATATATATATATATATATATATATATATATATAAGTGTTGATCAAATTAAAGTTGTACCTAGGTGTAAAAAAGTTGTAATGTCCTGACTCCATGGTTGTGAGTTTATAATTTTTCAGTAACAAGTCTTTTTCTTGCTTTATTTAATGTCTTCAATATGAATTCTCCACGATAATATTGGTGTAAAAAGTACGCCTAAGTACTTTACACTGTTTATAGTTTAAAGGCGTTCCGTTTAGGAATAATTTAGGTCATGTTTTAGCACTTTTCCTAATGAATTAGACATGTTTTTTTCCAGATAGTTCTAGTTTTATTGGAAGATTGTAGAAAAATCTAGAGTGTTCTTTTTATAAATATTAATGATTTTGGTTACGTTTTCTTTTCTGATTGGTCGAGTTGTGTAACATTTACGGGATTGTTCTGGAAATTTGTTAAAGTATAAAAGAGTTTTAGGAGGTATGTGCATGCATTGTATGAGGCAGTGTATCAAAGTGTAGATGCATTTGTGAGAGATAGTGCATCATGTCGTGTTAACGCTTTTATGTGGGCTGGATGGACTTAGATTCAAACCACAGACGCACTCACAAAATACAGGGAAGCCATTTCTTAACTTGGCGGCAAAGACGATATTCATTAACTGCGCATGCGCTATGTCCTAAGGGACATAATCACCGGAGAGACAACCACTATACAGGAGTTGTCTCTCATAGACCAATATGCTTCATTATATGACACCTCCCTCTTTTAGTTAAAAATTATATAAACTGGACAAAATCAAATCCTTATCTAACAAATGAAACCGAATCTTTCTGAGATCGAACCGTAAATATAAGTGTTCAAGTTATATGCGACCAACAAAGCGTCTCTATCATTAATAATAAGAGAATCAGCAAAGGGTCTGTTTAATCATAATAATAATTAAAAAAAACTTGAACCTAAAAACACAAACTCTCAGCTTTTACTCTACACAAACCTATATATCGCAAAAAATGCGACTATACATGCATGTTCAGCATACATGGGGAACTACACCACAACGAAGATCAGGTCCTCGAATTAATGGAATCTTGCAGGCTTGATTACCACCCTGCCAGATCTAGTAATGTATGGCTGTACAGTTTGTGAATCAGGTGGTCTGCCTGGAGGCTGTAGACTTTCTGTCTGGGCTGAGTCTTGCGCTGAAGATGAACCTGGGACTGCTGCGGCTGTTGAAGCTCATCTGGCGTCGTCGATCCACTGGTTAACTCCTTGTTCTCGACCATCTGCCTTGACTCTCTGGCAGCAGCTGGACTCTCTGTATGCACACTGCGTCTAAGGTGCTAACGGTTACGTCTCAGTACTCCGATTGGAGTTTTCGCCAGGTACGATCTTGGTGCGATTTGACGGATCACCACACCTGGACGCTTCCAACCGGTCTCCCGTTCATCCCTTACAAGGACAGGGTCTCCTGGGGAAAGCTCCGGTAAGGGACGTGCTGTCTGATCAAAGTGCTGTTTCTGGTATAACTTTGATCTGGCGTCTCGCTGTTGCACACTTTTGGATCAACCGTCTTTGGCGCTAGCGTGGAAGGTAGCACAGGCAAAGTCGTACGTAGCCTGCGACCAAACGCTAGTTCTGCAGGACTCACACCTAAATCGGGGATAGGCGTAGCATGGTAGATCAACAGGGCCATGTGTTGATCATCCTGCTTTAGAATGTTTTTTGCACTTAGGACTCCACGTTCTGCTTCACCATTACTTCGTGGATAAACAGGGCTGCTAGTCACGTGCTTGAACTTCCAGTCTCTGGCGAATCTTGCGAACTGGAAAGAACCAAACCGTGGTCCGTTATCTGAGATCAGTTTCTGGAATGCCATGGGTGGCAGATTTCTTTTAACTTCTCGATCACCGAGTTTGATGTCTGGTTGCTTGGGAGAGTTTTATGTCTATGTACCTTGAATAATAATCAACTGATGCAAGGTAATGACGTCCTTGTACTTTAAGAAGATCCACTCCAATCTTCTGGAACGGGCGATCTGGCATTAATTTTTCGATGGTAGCAGAGGCTCACTAGCCAGTGACGGCCTCTTCTCAAGACAGTATTGGCATGCTGAAACACGGTCTTGGATTTCCTTTGAAATCCGTGGCCACCAGACGGCTTGTCTGGCACGTTCACGACACTTTGTGATACCCAAGTGTCCATCATGGATCCTGTTTAGGATTTCTGGACGCATGCTGTAGGGTATGACAATGCTGTCACCTCTTGTCACAATGCCATCGACAACACTCGGTTCTCCGCGAAGAACAAAATAGTCTCTCGCTGCCAGTTTCACGTCAACGTTGTAAGTCGGCCAACCAGTCTGTGTGTATTCACGAACTGTTCTCAGGCAGATGTCGTTATCTGTCTCTTGTCTTATCTCCGGTAGTTTGCTCTCAGATACTGGCCAAGAAGATGTCACTTCACTCACGTATGCCTGAACATCTTCTTCTGTAGTAGCGGCACTTCTGGCCGATGGACTTCTGGACAGCGTGTATCAGCAATGACCAAGTCCTTGCCAGGTTTGAACTCAGCATGAGGCTTGAACCGCATGAAAGTCTCTGGCATCTCAGAGGTGTTTTCTGAGAGATCTTTGTGTTGACGAGGGGAACCAATGGCTTAAAATGGTCTGTTTGTAATGTGAAACTTTCAAGTCCCACTAAGTAGTGCTCGAACGCTCACAAGTCCACACGGCGGCCAGACACTCCTTCTCGATCTGCGCGTAGTGACGCTCTGAAGACGTGAGGGTGCGCGAACAGAATGCAACAGGGTGTAGTCCATCACTACCTTCCTGTAGCAGAACACCACCGATCCCATAGCTGCTCGCATCTTCAGATACTATGGTCGGCTTGGAAGGATCGAAGTAGGCCAGTGTCGGTGCTGTGGTCAGCATCTCCTTAAAGCTGAGGTACAATGAGAAAAACCCGCCCAGCGCGTGTTTAAAAAAGACTCTACAGGACCCAGCTTGGGCCCTGCCCCTAAGTGGGTCAAATCGGTTCGTAACTCAGTTGACGGAGTTGGCAACTGCGTATCCCGAGCTTGCAAAACTCTCGGGAAACGACAGGCCACTTAGTCCTGTTGAACGGAAATCATCGCGATTAGCAGATCGGACAACAGCAGACGATTCTGTGACACTTTGAAACTGACCGGCAACCACGGATTTTTACGCGCTGGGGATGATGGCAGAATGTACGGCTGTACAAGCTGTAAGTATGACTCCTGACACTTAGTAGTTGTGAACGAATTTCCGTTTTCAACACGTACGTCCAGTCCATGATATTGTACATATAGTGCAGGTGTACAATTTTAGCAGTTACCATACACGCAACCCCAGGCTGAGCAGCCGCTAGTCGCCATCGCCAACGAGGCTTTGTGGTAAAATCAGGGGCAACTACTCGGCGTGATTGGTTACCTTGGATATGCAAGATGGAAAAAAATATTTGCTGTAGGCCACTCCAGATGAAAAGATATAATAACAAACACAAAACGACAAATAACCCCTCCTTCCTCACCCTTCCGATATCAAATAATGCTCAAGTTCAAGCTGTATTGTGTAACTTACGGATAGCTCGGCCTGGTCCACATCCAGTTTGCGTCCAGGCAAGACACAAATGGTCGAGTGTCGTCTGCTACTGTTGCTATCAGTAGAAATATATCTGATTTACATCAGTGATCGCGGTGCCCACTCGCTGCATATAGGAAGTGGCCTGTCTTTTTCACGGGAGTTTTGCCAGCACGACAAACGCAGTTGAAAACTCAGTCAACTGAGTTGCAAACCGGTTTGCCGACTTAGGGGCAAGTTAGCCGAACTTTCACGACAGGGCCCTCGCTGGGTCCTGTAATGTTTTTTTTTAAACACGTGCGGGGCGGAGTTTTGTGACTGTTTTTCAGCTTTAACTTTGCGGAATGCTGCAGCCTGCTCAGGCCCCCAGGCCCATGCACTCTCTTTAGTAAGCAGGTCGTTCAGTGGTTTCAGTGTAGCTGAAAGTTGTTGAAGGTATCTCCCGAGGTAATTAATCATCCCCAGAAATCTTCTCAGCTCGGCGACGTCTGCTGGATCTGGTAGGTCGATGATGGCATCAACCTTTGCTGGGTCGGGTCTGATACCCTTGGCGCTCACAATGTGGCCAAGAAAAGCAATTTTACGCTTCCTGTACTCACTCTTGCTCTCGTTCAGAGTTAGTCCCACTCTGTTCAGTCTCTGTAAGACAGTTTGTATCAGTTTCTCGTGCTCTTCGTCACTCTTACTATCAAGATGTCATCAAAGTAGCATATGACACCTTCTATGTTGCTCAGGATCTCAGTCATTGTTCGTTGAAAGATCTCTGGTGCACTTGAAATAACAAAAGGCAGCCGTTTCATGTAATAGCGTCCAAACGGGGTGATGAAACACGTAAGTTTGGCTGTCTCGGGATCCAGGGGAATCTGCCAAATCCACTCTGCGCATCTAGTTTTGCGAAGATAGTAGAACCCTGAAGCTTATGGAGAATGTCACCCACGGTCGGTATAACATACCTTTCTATCTGCACGGCTTCGTGAGGTCAACACAAATTCTGATGTCGCCGTTCGGTTTTATCGCAGGAACCATAGGTGACACCCACTCTGTTGGTGCTGTGATTTCCTCGATGATGTCCTCATCTTTCATGCGTTGAACTGAGCTCTTTCTTCACTTTTTCCTGAAGAGGAATCGGTACTGTCTTGCGACAATCATACTGTATGGTGTCGCTCCATCCTTCAAGCGAATCTTCACCGGCGGGCATTTCACTGTTCCCAGACCGACAGTTCCGATACGCTTCACAAGGCCAAGCTCTGTGGCTGTGCCTCTGCTCAGGAGGTTGTCTGCCTCCCCATCTATGACGTAGATGAAAGCTTGAGTAGTTTCGAGCGTAGTCTTGAATACTCCTAGGCTCCTCAACTTCCCACCTGGGCTGACAAGTGTGACGTTGTCTTGTTTCAGAAAAGGCTTTCCAAGCTTCGCTCACGTTGCTCTGCTGATAACATCGACATCTGCGCGCGTGTCAATCTTGAAGCTGATCTGCTTGCCTCTCACCACCGAGTTAACTCACCAAGGAGGATCGTCAGTCACCACTGATCCAACAAAGAGTTCTTTCACACCTGTAGTCTCAACTTCTTAGACACTCATCGTCTTTGATCTACACACTCTAGCAAAATGTGACATTTTACCACACTTCATGCACTTCTTTCCCATTGCCGGACAGCGTTCTTTCATACGAGACAGTCCACACCTACTACAAGTTGTAGCTTGGTCCATCTTGCTACCACTCTCCTGATTCTGCCTACCTCCCCTTTGAGGAAAGTTTTTCTTTCTGTGATATCTATCTCCATGGCTCACTCTGTCAACGTTGTGCCCTGCGGCTCCCTGTAGCTGTAACTCTATTTTAACCTGCTCTTGTTGTCGAGCCATTGTAGTTGCTGACTTCAGCGTTAGGTCTGCTGTAAGTTGAAGCTTCTCAGAAAGTTCTTTGTCTAGCAGGCCTATGCAGTCGTCTTTATTCGGAAATTCACAGTGCGTTGCAAGGTCATGCAGACTTCTAATGTACTCTTCTACTGTCTCTCCTGGATGCTGGTCTCTTCTCGCGAACGTAGCCCTCTCATGAATGAGATTCCTCTTCGGAAGAAAATATTCGTCAAACATGCCCACAACAATGTCAAAGTCTTTCTTCTGTTCGCCGCCATCAAGTTGAATGTTGCGAATATCTTGCCTGCCTCTGCTCCTAAGGCGTACAAAAGGCTACTAACCTGCACATTGCCACTGTCTCTGTTCAGCTTTGTTGCCAGACGAAAATGCTGGAAACTGACCTTCTTTCCAACCGGCCCGCCACGCGGCTGGCTCAGCCGGTTAAATTCCTTTGGTGACTTGAACTTCTTCCAGAAATATACACTTCAAATGAACAGTCACTGATGCTGCACGTCTACTTCTGACACCATGTCGTGTTACCGCTTCTATGTGGGCTGGATGGACTTAAATTCAAACCACAGACGCACTCACAAAATACAGGGAAGCCATTTCTTAACTTGGCGGCAAACACGCTATTTATTAACTGCGCACGCGCGATGTCCTAAGGGACATAATCACCGGAGAGACAACCACTATACAGGAATTGTCTCCCATAGACCAATATGCTTCATTATATGACACATCAAAGCGTGGATGCATTGTGCTAAGAGTGCATCGTCTGAGAATAAAGTACGACTTTGGTATCAGTTTCAGCCCACTTAATCAAATTTCAAATACAAACGACTTTGAATTTCCAAAAACTACAGTAGCTCGCTTGAGCTTGCCTTTAGCACCACGTGAATGTTCTGTGTTTATGTACAGTGTGTGAGTGAATGCGCGTGTTTCACGTGAGCGTGCTTGTTGGGTTCAGTTCGCGGCGGCGCTTCAAGTTGAGCCGATTTTCAATTGGGATAAAGCGCCTATTTAATGCGCTTATTATTATTATTATTATTATTACTGTTGGAACTGTTACTCCAGTGTGGTCTACAACCTTGTGCCACATGTGACGAGTTGGAACTGAGTGAGTTTTTTTTTCCTTCTACAAGAACCCTACGTGAGTGTGTCTGGTGTGATTGCATCATACTACGACCACGACAACCACATAACCATCAACACACACAAAAACTGGAGTGTATGGTACCATAAGTCTATTACTGTTAGTAATAGACTTATGACCGTACTGGTAGAAACGGAACCTTCGTTATGAAGACATTCTGTTGTACTCGATCAGCATTTCCACGGTTACGTACACTCGGATATATTATTAGGACCTTTCTCCATACTTTCCGAGTTGAATGGTTTTGGAGAAGGTCTACTGAACTGCTTATCTGGACTGTCACTGAGACACTGAGAGTCTTCATTAAAAGGATGGTCGATATGTCATTCAAAAGTTTAACATTTTAATTACGCATCAGCGGTTGTTTTTTTTTTTTTTTTTTTGTTTTTTTTTTTTTTTTTTTTTTGGGGGGGGGGGGGGGAAGGGGGGAGGTGTTTTTTTTTTTTTTTTTTTTTTTTTGGGGGGGGGTGGGTGGGGGTGGGGGCTGGGGTGGGGGGGTGGGGGGGGGGGGTGGTGTCTCAGAATCGTCAGCTCGCTTTTGCGTTTATATATAATTATGAGAGTCATTCGGTACTGGTCACAACGCAAGGGTGTCATGAAAACAGACGTAACACAATTTGTATTTTATCATCAAAACCTTGAACGTGGATGTAAGCTATTAAGAAGAGATCAAACAATCTACAGTAGCATAGCATATCAACAGAGCTGGACAAAGTGGTGAAATCAGTCGAAAAGGACCGATATCGTTTCAAAAAAGGCGTCCGAAAAGAGGAAATCAGTTACCTTACTCTGGAACGCGTGCTGTGCGCACTGAATGAAGCTTCAGTGTATTGCTTTTTGTGCGTTTCCAGTAAATAAAAAATCAATGAACCACATGCTAAAAGCTGATGAATCTGTCTGCTTTATATCTCCGTGAATATATCTCCATGAATTTTGTGTGCGAATTTCGGGTTTCTAGCGTTTCCACCGGTGTCAAATTTCGATGTCAACAGAAAGATCGTCTGCAAGGCGGTTGTAAATCTGTGCCTCGTGTACTAATATTTTAGTCCATAAGCTAGGAAGGTCTACCGTGCACACCCCCCAGTACTCAATAAGATGGGTTTCAAAGTGTTCCTTAGTATGTCCTGAGATGTTTAAGCCATGTTCCCCGAAAATCCTTAGGAACACACCAGAGATATAGCCGATGGCGCAAGGGTACCCCCATTCACGCTCTTTGCAGGTGCTAAAATGAGGTTGAGAAACATTTTCCTCTAAATAAATCATAATTCATTCCAGAAGCCCAAATCAGTTAATATTATGTCATGGCACACCTTCTGCATCCTCTGCAAAAAACAGAATGAAAAAATATTGAATCTCTGGCTCACAGTGAAGGTATTTGTGCACCCAGTAAACGACCATTTCCGCGAAATCGCAAAAACAGACAAAAATAATGTGTCAGATGCCTTCAGACATTTTCTATAGCACTGACAGTCCATTTGTAGGTTTAGATCATTAAAACAGGATGTCACAATTATTATAAACTTGACTAGGTGATGCTGTGATCACTGTGAGTGCCACAGTGGTTGATTTTGTATCCCTACCCCCAAGTTGTAAAAATACACAAAATTAATTAGAAAAAATTGCTTAAGTTATCCCGTTTTATTTTGACCTCTCTTTACCTATTGAGTTTCAATAATGTGAGCATAAAGTGCAAGAAAATAAGGAAAGTCGGCATCCTTTACGGTATGTTCGTGGTGAATGATAGCTTTTTACCATTTAAAATTGCTGAATTGGGAAACGTACATTGTTTCTGATGCCCTCAGAAATTTTGTATACAACTGATAGGTCTTCTTTAGGGTTTATTGTTTAGGATAGAGTACCACAGTTACTCCCAACCTGATTTTATGATGCTGTGATGCATTTAGGGGCCACAGTGGCTGAATCTGCTGCCCTACCCCCATTTTACCTGTACGCAAAGGAATGAAAAATGATCATAACAATTGCTCCTCTGATTAAATATTTTTGTTGCCAGTTTTCTTAACAAAATATGTTTATTGAGCATAAACATTTGTGATCATTTCATTAATTTCAATGTGACCCATCGATTTAATTGTAATTCTTTTTATTTAAGGCATGCTTAACAGGGGCTGCCGCTGAAGCTTCTATCGTCTGCACATTCAGCACTCTTGTCAAACTCGGGGAAGGTGTACCTCAGGGAGATGTTGTGTCTGATGCTGTTTTTGGTCTACATTAATGACATCAGTACAACAGTACCAAGGTTCGTCTTGAACATCCTCCATGCAGATGACTTTGCAGTGTGGAGTGCAGCAGAACATAAAGAAATAGCATCGTCCAGAATCCAGGATGCTGCCAATAGAGTCAGCAGCTGGACTGAAAGAGGCCACTCAAACTGAGCTAGACCATCTCTTTCAATCAGACGGAAGAGGTCACCTCAAAACTGGAGACCTTCCACTACCAAAGACAGACAGGCCAACTTTACTGGCAACAAATAAATTACTGGATTCACGTGGAGGCATAAAGAAATAGCATCCTCCAGAACATAAAGAAATAGCATCCTCCAGAATCCAGGATGCTGACTATAGAGTCAGCAGCTGGACTGAAAGAGGCCACTCAAACTGAGCTAGACCATCTCTTTCAATCAGATGGAAGAGGTCACCTCAAAACTGGAGATCTTCCAGTACCAAAGACAGACAGGCCAACTTTACTGGCAACAAATAAATTACTGGATTCACGTGGAGGCCTCACATTGAAACCATGGAAGCTAGAGCTGCAAAAAAGAAAGAAAGTCTCTGATGAAGAACTGGTGGGGACCACATTGGCTCAAATTACAGCATCCTGGCAAAGCAAACACCTGCTCGGTCAGACCAGTTGTGCGGTACCAAGATACATCGACAACATGAAACACTGCCTGAAACCCAAAAAGCCAGGCTTGACAAGATGCAGAACATGGGTCATTCTCATGATGCAGTGACATTCTTAGAGCCATCTGGAGCACCCCAATTTAGGAAATGGAGGACATTGGAGCCACTGGAATGCAGAACAGCACACACGATGAAGAGACTTACTAAACACCAACAGCATGGGAGACTACAGGAGCAGACCAAGAACCGTCAGACATGCCCAATCTGAACTGCCAACTGAAGGTCCTGCAAAGGGCTAACACTGACGTCCTGGAACCAAGCCCAAAGATGTGTGAACAGCTCCCTTCAGATACCTGGACATCTCGAAAGAGCCTTCAAGACAACATAATGTTCCAGGACTCTTTGCCAAAGGTCGCGGCACTGCACAAAGCCATCTTGCTGGAGGTTATGCACAAGCGCTACCCTCACAGCAGCTGTGATACCACACAAGATGCCGTGTTGAATAAAGGAAGTGGCGTGTACATCTGTTGTGCAGACTGCACTACTACCTCCCTCTCCTTACCAGCTAGCGGCAGCAGCTCCAATTATCGTACAGATCTGCAGGTGCTCAACACAGCAGCAGAGCACTAGCTAGGGAAAGGCAGCAGCTTGATCCACTGATCTCACCAGGAAGCTTCAAGATAGACTGGATGCCCTGTCCACAAAATAGTGCTGCAGTGGATTCCAGTGCATTCTGGACTAGCTGGGAATGGAGACACTACAACAACAAAGTGATTGGCAAAAGCAGAATGGTGGCTGCAGCCCGTGGGCAGATGACATCAACAAGCTGAACAGGGAGAGCCAGGCCACCATCTTTCATCTACACACTGATTACTCTGGACTGGGTCCATCCAGAAAAGCAGGAACGTTTCACAAACCCAAACTGAAGCCTGAAGCTTTACACACTTTAATCAGATCACTCTGTATCAACAATTATTTGAAGCTTCCGTGCCTAATGCGTGAGAGATACTAAAATAAAAGAACGCTTAGTGAATGGCGGACTTCGGTAGAAGCGTAAACAACCAATCAGAATGTTCGCCATGCAGTCACTTTATGATCAGAGCTAAATATAGATCACTTGCAACAAGCGTCAGCATGATCGTTTGCAATGGGAATAGTCACAAATTGAGGGAGAAAAAAAAAGAAAAAAAAGAAATAGACAAAAGTTTGCCAGTACGTTGTCATTTTTTACAAACTTTCACAGACTTTAAGGAAAAGGACTGAAATTGACAGACTTTCCAGGGCCCTCAAAAAGCCTTGCCATTTTTTTTTACAACTTTCACAAATGTTCACAGACCGTAAGGACCCTGCTGAACTCACCTCGTGAGACTGGGTCATGTGGAAACAGCCCTATGCGAATTTGGCGTAGAAAATCGGTCTCCTTAGCACATTCTCCAAACATGTCCATACAGAGAAGCGGTCTGCTGGCAGTTCTGACCAGAAGACACGCCCCTATACACCAAACTCTGAAAACATGCTGCCTAGCTCTTGACAGCTCACTTATTGGCAGCCAGAACAATATAAGATTTAAAGACGGCCATAAAAAAGATTGAACGTTGCAGAAGGTGGAAGTGGAGATCTCGTGGTCGACATGTGGAAACTAAGTATTTTTGATAACATTGTTTTGGCTATTAGGAACCATGAAACTTTATTACGCATATTCATATTTACACATTTCTAGATAAAAAATAAATGAAAGGAAAAAGGGAGACCTTACTAGACCCGCCTTACGCTAGGTAAAATATCACCTAAAAGACCAGCCAGTTAAAAATAGTTACAATTAAATTGATGGGTTACATTGAAATTAATGAAATGATCACAACTTTTTATGCTCAGTATGCATACTTTAAAAAAAAACAACAACTGGCAACAAAAAATATTTAAACAGAGGACTATTACGTAAGCAATTTTTATGATTATTTTGCGTTACTTTGCGTACTGGTAAAATGGGGGTAGGGCAGCAGATTCAGCCACAGTGGCCCCTAAATGCATCATAGCATCACAAAATCAGGTTGGGAGTAACTGTGGTACTCTATCCTAACCAATAAAACCTAACAAAGACCTATCGGTAGTATACAAAATTTCTGAAGGCACCGGAAACAACGTACGTTTCCCAATTTGGCAATTTTAAATGGGAAAAAGCTATCATTCACCACGAATGTACCGTAAAGGATGCCGACTTTCCTTATTTTCTTGCACTTTATGCTCACATTATTGAAACTTAATAGGTAAAGAAAGGTAAAAATGAAATGGAATAACTTTAGAAATTTTTTCTAATTAATTTTGTGTATTTTTACAACTTGGGGGTAGGGATACAAAATCAACCACTGTGGCACTCACAGTGATCACAGCATCACCTAATCAAGTTTATAATAATTGTAACATCCTGTTTTAATAATGTAAGCCTGAAAATGGACTGCCAGCACTATAGAAAATGTCTGAAGGCATCTGACACATTATTTTTGTCTTTTTTTGCGATTTCGCGGAAATGGTCGTTTGCTGGGTCGACAAATACCTTCACTGTGAGCCAGAGATTCAATATTTTTTCATTCTGTTTTTTGCAGAGGCTGCAGAACGTGTGCCTTAACATAATATTGCCTGATTTGGGCTTCTGGAATGAATTATGATTTATTTAGAGGAAAATGTTTCTCAACCTTATTTTAGCACCTGCGAAGAGCGTGAATGGGGGTACCCTTGCGCCATCGGCTATATCTCTGGTGTGTTCCTAAGGATTTTCGGGGAACATGGCTTAAACATCTCAGGACATACTAAGGAACACTTTGAAACCCATCTTATTGAGTACTGGGGGGGGGGGGGGGGGTGGTGGTGCACGGTAGACCTTCCTAGCTTGTGGACTATTTACTGAGACGAAAAATGAATGCTGAGAAAATTACGACTAAGCACCTTCAGCGCACTTTTAGCAAAAACACATTTCCCACTGATTGGAACGCGGTCAGTGCGCACTGCGTCGCTAGGAGCATAACGGACGCAGATGCCGAGACAAGTGTGGCCTACTTCGGTCCGAGGACCTAATGCTTACTCAGTAAGGAGCTACCATCGTTACGCTCTACATTTAAGTTCGCTGAGTGAGTGAACTGAACAGCATCGCAGCCCAAAACAGCTCTCAGTTGAGAACCGGACTGACTTGACACTGTCTAAACTCTGCGCTGTGGAAAACGCTACTTTTCTGCTTGTAAGTAGACTATATGTGTGTGTATGTGCTAACAAAGAAAGTATATTCAGTATTTCTATCACCTCTTTGATTTTGCGTCGTTTCATTGAGATGGTGCCGGTTCAGACTGCAGAGGGCAGAAGGGTGGGTTCGTCATGATCACTGTGTTCAAACACTCAGGGAGGATGGTGTAAATTTAGTTCTGTGTTTCTGCAGTCTGTCAATGAGGGCTCCGGCGCTTTCTCCGATGCAGAGTTGGCCACCTTGAATTCCATCGAATGTGAATGATGAACTGCCCCCATTGGGGACTGTTCATACATTCGGATGGAATTCAGGCTCTCTGTTGTCTCAAGTCTCTCTCTGGACCAGTCATATCATGCAATGTTCGCCATTCCGGCTGCCATGTCACAGTGTCACTGTAAATATATTAGTTTCGAGCATTTGAAAAACAGTTTCACTCCTATTTATGAAACAGCTTTTGCTATATTTTGTTGATTGCTCAGACAACAAAGTCAGTCCACAACTGGTCTGTTCCACGTTAGCGCCTTGAAGACAGCAGTTTTAGTTTTCGGGCTTCAGTTGGTCCCATTTTTCATGTGCGGCTTAGTTGTGCAAAGTTCTCTCTCATGCGATATGCTTCACACGAGAGAGAGAGAGAGAGAGAGAGAGAGAGAGAGAGAGAGAGAGAGAGAGAGAGAGAGAGAGAGAGAGATATTAAGATAATGCTGTTTTTTGCACAACAAAGCTATTAGATAGATAGATAGATAGATAGATAGATAGATAGAGAGAGAGAGAGAGAGAGAGAGAGAGAGAGAGAGAGAGAGAGAGAGAGAGAGAGAGAGAGAGAGAGAGAGAGAGAGAGAGAGAGAGTATTGTTTTTACTGGGACTGAAGTGTAATGTGATCGTCGGCTATCGACTCGACGTAATTGGTGAACACAAAATAGGAGTACAATGTGTGGTACACAGATGTCGGCGTCACCCATAGTAGTATGTAGTAGAAGTACCACAGTGTACTAAACATGAACCGCATATGACCCCAACCCTCTGATGAAAACAGACGTTAAATACATCTGCAAGAATAGCAGATCCACTCTGCACGATATTATGGCGAACTTTGTCTGGCACGGCTGGGATTGAGAAATTTAATCATTGCTTCAAGAGCATTAGTGTGACACTGAGCATCAAAGTCAGTGCTCAGAACCAGTAGAGTTGTAACCCATAAAGCCCTGACACGCTACTGCAGGGTGTGGATCGACCATCATATTTCAAGGGTGGTGTCAGAATAGCTTGGCGCCTTCAGCGCCAAGCTATTCCGACACCAGTTTTGAAATATTATGGTCGATCTGTCTCCATAACTGTGACGTAGACCTCGGAGGATATCTGCAAAATTTCATAGTTTGGTCCTCAGGGCTTAATGGGTTAAGCATCGTATATTTATCAAGACGGGCCCGCAGTTTGCATGTGTTTTTAATTAGGATCTACCTTCTTGCAGATGTTGCGTGTGGGTACTGTGATAAAAAGGCTTGCTCAGCAGTACTTGAATACTAGTATAATCAAATTACTACTTTGTACTCAGTGGAATAATTTTAACGCCTGAACTGCCGGGGCACGACCAACGCTACCCAGCTACAAGAGACATAAATCCTCATGAGCCCCCGCAGTCGCGGGGGCTCATGAGGATTTATGTTTCTTGATAGCCCTATGCTTTTGTATGCACATTTTTTGGGGTACCATTTCATCCCCCCCCCCCCCACACACACACACTCAAATGTCGGACACTGTGCTCGTTTTTAGACGCGTAATCCGTGATCACTGGCAGCGAGGAGGTTACAGGCATAGTTTGTATTTCCTTTTGTTGAAACATGGAGCTTCATTAAATCATTCGCGGCCAGCCGCATCCGGGATGCGCGGCCGCATAACGCGAATGAGTTAACCTGGCTGAGGGGGCCTATGTTGGCCTATTTTATTGTTATGTATAAATGTAATGTGTAAAAGGAATTGTGAGGTAGTGACCCGTGCTTTGAATTTGACAGAGTCAATTGGTTACGATGTCGGATGATAACTTATGCGCTGTGTTGTATGGAGCCCACGACCTGCGAATGGTGAGTGAATCGGTTTGCACCAACTGCGTATGTGTGTGTGCGCGTGTGTGTTTGCGCGTGCATGTGTGTGTGTGTGTGTCTGTGTGCGTGTGTGTCCGTGTACGTGTACATAGTGTGTGTTTGTGTGTCTGTCAGTGTGCGCGTGAGCATGCGTGTGGATGAATTTGAGTGTGTCGAGTGCGCGAGAGTTTGCTTGTGCGTGTGTGTGTGTGTTTGCCTTTGAGTGCGTTTGCTTGTGCGTGTGTGCGTTTGCTTCTGCGTCTGGGCGATTGCTTGTGCGTTTGTGTGCGTGTGTGTTTGCGTGTGTGTGTGTGTGTGTAGTGTGTGTGTGCATGCGTTAGTACCGCCGGACTTGTGTGTTACTCATTATTATTCATCGTTATATTATTGTGTTGTTTGTTGCAGGAAAATAGGGCTGTCAAGGAGCCTGAAAAAGGAGGTAGGATGATTGTGTGAGCTATACCTATGTATTTTCCATTCAACAGCGTTAACCCCTTGACTGCTACTGACGATACCGCGCGGTGGAAAGGCCCTCGCAACTGACGCGTCTTTACCGCCGAACAGTAGTGGTCAGTAGCAGTCAAGGAGTTAAACGATGCTTCTTCGCACTGATTACCGTTATTGGTGTTAGCCGGACAGTGTCAGCGGTTTCAGAGCACGGCCTGGAGAGAAGCAGAAAAAGGGTGCCCCTCACCAAGATGTCAATGGTGTTTGCGCGCAGCCCCGTGACTAACAATAGGCGGGGGCAGGGGATCTAACTGTTTGTCTGTCCAGCGCTGTAACTGATTCCCCTTGGTTTGAGTAACAATAGTGAGGTTTCGTTTGAAACGTACGAGAGCGAAGTCACAGCTGGCGGATATTCAGCAACTGCCAAAAGCATAGACAACACTCCAAACATCTCCAAGAGGCATAGATCCTCATGAGCCCCCTGGGCTCATGAGGATCTATGCCTCTTTGAGATGTTTGGAGCCTTGTCTGTACTTATGGTATACGCCGGTTATCCACCGCTATTTCGCTGTAGTTCGTTGTTGGGGGTGGTTCGTTTCAAACGAAACTTCACTAATTGTGTCAGTACTTCATAGAAAAAAAAAAAAGAAGCAAAGCTTTCCTCATGAGGCGGTTATGAACATTTCCTGTTGAGCTACAGGTTCCAGATTTCGTCAGAAAATGGGGAACAAATCAGAGTGTCTACTCACCCGTTTTTGCCCTTGTGTATGTACTAAAGTGCGCATGTGCACGAGTACATGTGTGTGTGTGTGTGTGTGTGTGTGTGTGTGTGTGTGTGTGTGTGTGTGTGTGTGTGTGTGTGTGTGTGTGTTTGTGTGAGACGTTTATTTTTAGTTAGTTTTTGTTTTTTGGTTGGTATTTCTTTTACAATTTGTTCCACCCTAAAGTAGCTTAGCAAGGACAGATTGTAAGAAAGGCCTGCGCTCCTAATATCTCAATCCTTGGAAAATAAAGTTCGTTCGTTCGTTCGTTCTCACACCGTGTGTATGTTGCTTTCTCCAGAGGTACAGATCAGCGTGCGAAACTGCGGCCTTTGCATGACTGACATCCACATTCTGGACGCGGGGCGGGTCTCCCAGTTCGCCATTACAGAGCCCTTCGTGCCGGGACACGAGATGAGCGGAGTGGTCACTAAAGTGGGGCCCGGTGTGGAGAACGTTAAGCCAGGTAGGAATTATTAACTCTTAAACGGAGAATTAAATAACGCCCATTCTATCGAATGGAAGTCATTTAGTTATAGGAGTTTAAGAGTTAAACGCCGTTCTCACAAGTATCATCATCATCGTAAAATTTTGCTAAGCACCAGCATCGTGATCAGTACCACTGCCCTTTTTGTTTGTCCACTTTTGGGGGGAACACTTACAGTTGCCTCCCAACAACCCCAACCCCTTTCCTATATAATCTGCTAGTGACAGACAGATCATGTTTTTCTCTTTGGACCAGGGCGGCTCACTTTGACATAGCAATCTTGCGCGAGGAGAGTAAACACACCAAGAAGACCAACCAAACACCAATCCAACGTCACTTCCCAGTGGGCAATATGTCATCGGGCCGACTTTGGCCACCGTTGGCCCGCGCATGGCACGGCCTCTCGCGGGCCAACGGTGGTCGACATCGGCCCGATGGCCTTTTGCGCTTTGGGTTTGGCGTTCGCCAAAGGCCCGGACGACGTGTCGGTATATGGCGTAGGAATCAATTTGGCATACTACAGAAGGTGAACACCTATGACGTCATTTCCTTTCGTCGTAGGCGACAAAGTGACGTCAGATGTCACCAACCCTTGTTTTGCCTGCCCGTCGTGCAAGCGCGGGGGTCAGCACCTATGTCGGGAAATCCAGTACCTGGGTATTCCGATAATGAACGGCGGCCTGGGTCGTCACGTCACCCTGCCGGCACGCATGGCATACAAGTAAGTTGATGGTGGCCATGATGACGATAGTGATGATGATGATGATGATGATGATGATAGTACGGATATTAACTCATTGAGCCCGACGACCGTATTTCCCAAATTTTGGAGGCGTCATTTAATAACTATGCACAAGTTGCAGGAGATGAATCGACCATGATAATTCAAGGTCGCCAAGCTAATCTGGCACTGCCCTTGAATTATCATGGTCGATCCATCTTCTGCTGTAGTGCGTCAGGACTGAATGGGTTAATGATGTCGCTGATGACGCCGACGAGGACGATGAGATGATACGATGACGACGACAACGAGAACGATAATGTGGATTATAATCATGATGTCGCTGATGCTGAAGATATCACCGACGAGGACGATGTTGATTTTGATGCTGCTGCTGCTGCTGATGGTGATGACGATGTTGATTTTGATGTTGATAACCATGATGATTTGATGATGATGGCGAGGACCACAACAACGATAACGTTGCTCAAGCTAATGATGATGATCGACAGTGAGTGATGACGAAGACGTACGACACATCAATGACATCGATCAGTGACAACATCAGCATCATCAACAACAACAACAATAACAACAACAACAGCATCAGCAACAACAGCATCAGCAACAACAACAACATTAACACAATACAACAAAATTAACAAAGCAATAACAACAACAACAACGACAACGACGACAACACGGCGACAACAACAGTGACACAACCATCACAACCAAAACAACAGCAACACATTTTCATACTATTTCGGATTGGGGGAGCTGGGTGGCTCTGTGGTACAGCGATCGACTCTCGTCCGAAAGGTCGCGGGTTCGAATCCAGCTGGGGTATAAATTTGTTCAGACCCTATTCTTTGAAATCACCTTCGTGGTGGCCAAAAGACGTTAAGCCATAAACGTTTAACCCATTTAGCCCCAAATCCCTACAGCCAGAGACAGATGGACCAAGATAATTCAAGGGTAGTGCCAGATGAGTTTGGCGCCTAAAGGTGCCAACATCACTTGGCACTACCCTTGACTTATCATGGTCGATCCATCTCCTGCAACAGGTACATAGTCCTTAACTAGCACCTCCCAAATTTGGGAAATGTGGTCTTGGGGTTAAATGGATTAACGTTTTTATTTCAGACTGCCCGACAGCGTGGATTTCGAAGAAGGATCACTCACGGAGCCTCTAGCTGTGACGGTGAATGCGGCAAACCGCGCAGGAATCACAGTGGGCGATACCGTCGCTGTGTTCGGTGCAGGACCTATAGGGCTTCTGGCGCTACAAGTTGCACGTGCCAAGGGCGCTACGACTGTGTGTGTAGCAGGTCAGTAACGCTGAAACTGAACTGAGCAGAAGGTTTTCAGGCCAATGTCCGCCTAAGCTGGCCCCGCGCACAGTCGTGCGCGGGCCAGCTTAGGCGGACATCGGCCCGATGATCCGTTTTTACTGAATATGTCTAGAACCATCTAAAAAAGAGAATTAAAACAAGTCACGCGAGCTTAAGTGTTTCGTTTATAACCCCCTTCACTGCCTAATAACCCCCAACTGAACAGGATCTAACTGCAAGAGACATAGATCATGATTTCCCGCTGTTGCGGGGGGTGATGAGGATCTGTGCCTCTTGTTGACATCACTTTGTATCCATATTATTTGGAAGACTGAGACCCTTTATCGTTTAATACACAAATACTTAAAAAACACAATGTGCGTCCACTTGCATTGAAGGGGTGATACTTTGTACACTTCAGTTTCTCTTCTGTATTTTTCTGTATTTCCTTTTAATTTTATCAAAACCCTCGTTTATTTTTTTCTCTATTAATTTTTAAAAAAACTTTCTTTTCGGACGTTGTGAATGTATTGTATTTCCTCTTTTCACGTCAGATATAAACACTGAGAGATTGCAGTTGGCTCAGAAGTTGGGAGCCAGTCACACCGTGCAGTTTTCTGCCGGTGAGACTGATGCCCGAACCGGGGCGCAAAAGCTGATCGACCTGGTGGGAGAGGCTGATGCTGCGATGGAATGCACAGGGGCGCAATTCTGTCTCTCGACTGCCGTTCATGTATGTACGGTTGTTTCCCTTTACTAATAACTTGAAGTGTCCAGAGCTCTGAAACAGACAATAAACCATTTAACCCCAAGGCTGCATTTCCCCAATTTTGGAGGCGTCACTTAACGACTATGTACCAGTTGCAGGAGATAGATCGACCATAACAATTCAAGGGTAGTGCCAGATTAACTTGGCGCAATCAGGCGCCAAGCTTGTTTGACACTACCCTTGAATTATCATGGTCGATCCATCTCCTGCCGTAATTCGTCTGGGACCAGACATTATGCAAGCTGTATATATTTTCATGAGCCAAAGGCTGCCTTGTGCTGAAATGTCAATGATGACAATGCTAATGTTGACAACGATTAAAAAAAAACGCATGACGAAGACGATAATGACTACGATAAAAACGACGCCGCCG
The DNA here is from genome assembly GCA_036245525.1 of Semisulcospira habei. Taxonomy (NCBI): domain Eukaryota; kingdom Metazoa; phylum Mollusca; class Gastropoda; family Semisulcospiridae; genus Semisulcospira; species Semisulcospira habei. Next base: position 91,703,273 of record BTPG01000001.1, read on the forward strand.
AAAATTATGATGGCGATGATGTTGACGACAAAGACAATGTCGAAAGATTAGAAGGAAGCGATGCAAGATGCAAAGATTACACGACAACCCATGCCGCTTGATGACAATAGAGACCACCTCATTCCTCTACGTCTCCACCCGTACCAACCCTCCCCGCCACCCCAACCCCACCTCACCTCCATCTCGTACCTACACACACACACACACACACACACACACACACACACACACACACACACACACACACACACACACACACACACACACACACGCACGCACGCACGCACGCACGCACGCACGCACGCACGCACACACACACACACACACACACACACACACACACACATCACACACGCCGCACACACACACAACACACACATGTTCAATGATGCGCGTGATAACGACGAAGGATGCAACGGACACAACGACTACTTTAACTAATTCTGCCCGAGACACACCACAGCAAGATAAGGATCTACCATGACAGTTCAAGTGTGATGCCAGAATAGCTTCTGGCATCACCCTTGAACTATCATGGTCGATCTGTGTCCTGCACTGCAATGCAGTCTTCAGAGGACATCGGCAAAATTTAAGGATTTCGGTGTTGGGGTAGAATGAGTTAAGGTCTGTTAGGACGGGTGAGCGTTCGTAGGCTTGGTTTGGAATACGAGTGCTTCTATGATCACTGAGAAAAGATGGTGCACACTGGCTGTCTCCCTCGATTCGCTACCTCAGGTAGCGAATCGATGGAGACAGCCAGTGTGAAGATGACGACGGCGCGACGATGAGTGGGCGACAATGGCTATTTTTCAGGCCGTCAGGACTGGAGGGTGCGTGGCTCTAGTGGGGATAGGTGCAGAAAATATGACCATCCCGCACACCGACGCCGTCCTGAAGGAGGTGGACATCCGAGGTTGTGTGGCCAACAGATACTGGTCAGTATGTCCCGGTACAGTTAACCCCTTGTCTGCTGCTGACGATATCGCTCGGCGCGTTTACCGTTAACGCCTAGTTAACCCATTTAAACCCGCGGCTGCATTTCCCCAAATTGTGTATCCTGACGAGTATGTGCCAGTTTGCAGGTGACAGATCGACCATGATAATTCAAAGGTAGTGCTAGATTAGCTTTGCGCCTGATGGCGCCAAGCTGATCTGGTACTACCCTTTGATTCTGGCACTACCCTTGAATTATCATGGTCGATCCATGTCTTGCTGTAGTGCGTCGGGGATAAATGGGAAAATGCGACCTACCTCAGGCAGTAATGGGTTAATCGTTCGCAATATCTTCTGTAAAACAAAATGCTCTTAGTATGTCTTACAATAACTTGGATAAGGCTGGACTCAAGGGCTAACCTCAATAAAAAGTGTTGTTAGTATGTCTTACAATAAGGCTGGACTCAAGGGCTAACCTCAATTCTGAAGTTGGAATGTCGTAGAAATAGAAACTAAGATGGGATGAACCATAACCCACAAAGTCCCTTGAATATGAGAGCTGTCTTCGCTGTCAAGGCTCTCTACCTTTTGTCTTTGACTAGATTCTGATGTTGAAATATCTCCTTTTAAAAAAACCTCGTCGATGTACCAATGCGTCATAGTGATCTCTATATGGGTCGCGCGCCGGCAGTGCATACGCGTCATTGGTTTGTCAAACGTCATTTGTCATGACGTATATCATGTTTTTACTACGTAATTTTATATTTAACGTGATACGAGTTTCGCTTTCGCTTCAAGGCTTGCGAAAATTATATTGGTGACAAAACTAGAATTTCACGGTACAATTTCATATATATAATTTGTGTGAAATCAGGTTGACTTTACTACCTAGCTACATTCTGTACTAAGTACACCTGCATGCTCTTCTGATGTCGATGTGTGTGTTTGCGTATGCGTGCGTGTATGCGCACGCTCCACACATCCTCAAAAGACATAGATGTTCATGCGCCCTAATGTTCATGCGCCCTCCGGGCAGAAGAGGATCTATGCCTCTTGGAGATGCACGCATACGTGTGAGAGAGAGCGAGCGGGAGAGAGAGAGAGAGAGAGAGAGAGAGAGAGAGAGAGAGAGAGAGAGAGAGAGAGAGAGAGAGAGAGAGAGAGAGAGAGAGAGAGAGAGAGAGAGAGAGAGAGAGAAATGAAATGAAACTTTATTTTACAAGGATAAAAGATTAGGTCACAGACCTATTTTCAATCTTGTCCTTGCTACACACTACAACAAATATAACAGTAACAAACACACACACCTCATTTTCTCACGTACACACACAGGTCAATGGCCTAACAGTACAGAAAGATGCACATGTGTATGGAGAGAGAGATAAAGAGAGAGAGAGAGAGAGAGAGAGAGAGTAGTATATAGGTCATCAAAAGTAGTTTATTTCTATTCATAACTCATGAAATTTAGAACATGAACTGATAAACTGAAGTTCCTTTAAAAAGTCCTGAACTGCTAAACTCAAGTTCCATGTGGACCAACGTGCTCATTGCTAGAACTGCATCACCTGTGCTGGTAAACTGCAAGTTCCTGAAAGAAGTCTAGATCTTGAACTGATGAATGTTCGTAGTCAACCAGCTTGAACTCACTGCTGGATGTGAACGACATCGCCTGACTCGAATGAAGCCCTGCAGTCTTGGCAGACCACAAAAAGATGATCTTTGCAGACCCAAGCACTGCATGAAAAACATGAAGTACGGGTCTTTCGATCCCATCTCCATTCGCGAGAGAGAGAGAGAGAGAGAGAGAGAGAGAGAGAGAGAGAGAGAGAGAGAGAGAGAGAGAGAGAGAGAGAGAGAGAGAGAGAGAGAGAGAGAGAGAGATTCAATGATTCAATGATTCAATGAAGCTTTATTTATCAACGGTTGAGGCATTGACATCGTCATAGACATAGCCATTTTTCAAACCTGCCGTTGCTACAAAACTACGAAACAAATTAATACAAAAGACTAAGTATATAGTTAAATGTAAATGAAACAAAAACATTGTTAGTTTAGGGAAAGAAAGTCCCATGACAATCTCCTAAACTCACACACACACACACACACACACACACACACACACACACACACACACACACACACACACACACACACACACACACACACACACACCATCACACACGCACACACAGAGTTTATAATTGGGAGCATACATAATCAGATGTACAGGGCAGTATATATTTCACAACGTAATGATTACGACTGCTTCGAGAAGTACTTGAGGAGACTGATTTTGAAAGGGCTAGAGAGGAAGCGGATTTTACATAATCAGGAAGCGTGTTCCAAGTCTGCGTTCCCGAGAATAACAAACTAGATTTGTATATATCAATTCTTGTTTTGGGGACTAAGAAAAGTTGCCTAATATTACCAAGCCTAGATTCCGACTTAAAGAAAAGAGTTGTGATATATTCTGGTATTTTCCGTTTCCACACTTTGAATATAAAAATAGTCTTATTTTATCTGAAGTGGTCTTGCAGCGGCAGAAATCCTATTTTGGCGAGTTTGTCTTCTGTTGTCAGTCGTGGGTCAGGAAGGATTAACTTTGCTGCCCTTCTGTGTAACGACTTGAGTCTCTTCAATTGGACTTCACTGCATCCATCCCACACCGTTGACGCGTAATCAACATGAGAACGTATGTGAGCATTATAGAGTAGTTTGCGCGTGTCCGAGTCGGTGTAATATTTCGGTTTGGACAACATGAAAAGATTTTTGGCTACCGTTCTTCCACTTAAGCTGACTTTGTAATCCCTAGTAGGCGGTGTTCATTAACGTGTTCTATTTGACTGCCCTTTAATAAAAGGTTAAGTAACAGGGGTGCTAAATGGTGTTTTTGACAAGTGGCGATTATCATAGATTTGGTTTTTAAGTGGATGAACAATCATAGAATTCCTGTGACACCATTCAGACACCTCGTCGAGACTATGCTACAAGTTGGAAGAAATTACTCTTTGTTAGTCATATGAATGGAAGTGTCATCAGCAAAAAGATCACATTGTACGTTCTTGCAAGTTAAATGAAGTGGCAGGTCATTGATGAATAGACAAAATAATAAGGGACCAAGCACAGATCTTTGGGGAACTCAATACTTTATATCTTTTAGAGAAGAGTAAGATCCATTCACTACAACTTTTTGTTTACGATCAGTTAGGTATGATCTAAAAAATGCAACTACCTCTGTACTATTCAAGTATTTCTGAATCTTTGTCACTAGAGTGGTATGATCGATTAGGTCAAAGGCCTTTTTAAAGTCTAAGTAAACGACACCTGCTACTTGGGATTTGTTCATACCCTGGAGCCATGCGTCAACGAGGCGCGTGAGTGCAGTGTGGCACGAGTGCTGTGGGCGAAATCTGGATTGAAGGGGGTGGAGGAGCTTGCGGTTTTCTAAGTAGGCAAGCAGGTGTTTGTGGACATGCCTTTCAAGTGGCTTTGATAGAACTGATAATAGTGAAATCGGCTGATAGTTGTTAGGGTCAGAGCGATCTTTAGTTTTTGGAAGTGGAATGACTTTAGCGTATTTTAGTTTGTTAGGGAAAGTATGTTGCTTGATACACAGGTCGTAAATGTACGTAATAGACTCAACTATGTACGGCAGGGATAACTTAAGTATTTGCGCGCTGATGTCATCAGGCCCCGAAGACTTTTTATTTGGTAGTTTACTAATGAGCAAACCCACCTCATGAACTGCTAGCAAGGGAATGCTGAAGGGGTCTGTGCTGTGTCCTCTGTTCTGTGTTTACAGAATTCAGAAAACAAATTAGAACATTCATACTTACTGAAATTAATTGAGGCATTTAGAGTTTCAGCGACTGAAAGAAAATGATTATTAAAAGTTTCTGCAGTAAGACTGCTGGGAATGGTTGTTGAATTGCCAGGGGAGCCTTTAGTTAGAGTGTTTAATAGGCGCCAGATAGTGGACTATCTTTCACTGTGTCATGGACTAACCTTTTCCTTGCCTCTCTGATCATGTACTTAACACGGTTACGTTGTTGTTTGAATTCAGTAAATAGTTTTCGACTACGCATATCATCTCTGAGCGCCATCGCTTGCATTATTTCTGGGGTTAACCATGGAGGAAGAGTGTTCGATTTAACCCTTCTCTCACGAAGGGGTGCGTGTTTGTTTAATACAGTTAGAAAAAGAGTGTACCAAATAGAAAGGGCAGTGTCCGGGTCATTGGAGAGAAGTACATCGTTGAACGGAGTATTATTTAAATCAAATATGAATTTATTATGGTTAAAGTTCTTGAATGATCGATATGTTATGTTGTATGGCCGTTCTTTTTTGCTTTCGGAATCTTTTATGACCATGAACAAACAACTGGATAGTGATCACTAACACTTAGATTTGAAACCTCAACATTACAGACGGCTTTGGGTTTATTAGTGTATATGTGGTCTATAAGCGAGGACGTATTCTGAGTAATTCTGGTGGGCGATTTTACTGACTGGACTAGACCAAACAATGAAGATATTGTATCCCACGCAGTGTGATTCTTAAGGAAGTCTATATTAAAATCTCCCATGAGAAGAAGGTCAGCTTTTTTTTTTTTTGCAAGCTCTGTCAGGGATCTGACTAAAATGGTCATACCATTCAAAAGTGGCGGCAGGATTTCTGTAAAGGAATCCAACTAGTAGCGGTGTCGATTTAGGGGGAGAGAGAGAGAGAGAGAGAGAGAGAGAGAGAGAGAGAGAGAGAGAGAGAGAGAGAGAGAGAGAGAGAGAGAGAGAGAGAGAGAGAGAGAGATTCAATGATTCAATGATTCAATGATTCAATGAAGCTTTATTTATCAACGGTGGAGGCATTGACATCGTCACAGACATAGCCATTTTTCAAACCTGCCGTTGCTACAAAACTACGAGACAAAATACAAAAAAAAACTAAGTATATAGTTAAATGTAAATGAAACTGACAAAAACATTGCTAGTTTAGGGAAAGAAAGTCCCATGACAATCTCACACACCTAAACTGACACACACACACACACACACACACACACACACACACACACACACACACACACACACACACACACACACACACACACACCATCACACACAGAGTTTGTAATTGGGAGCATACATAATCAGGGTTACAGGGCAGTATATATTTCACAACGAAATGATTACGACTGCTTCGAGAAGTGCTTGAAGAGACTGATTTTGAAACGGGCTAGAGAGGAAGCGGATTTTACATAATCAGGAAGCGTGTTCCAAGTCTGCGTTCCCGCGAATGACAAACTAGATTTGTATATATCAATTCTTGTTTTGGGGACTAAGAAAAGTTGCCTAATATTACCAAGCCTAGATTCCGACTTAGAGAAAAGAGTTGTGATATATTCTGGTATTTTCTGTTTCCACACTTTGAACATAAAAATAGCCTTATTGTATTTGAAGTGGTCTTGCAGCGGCAGAAATCCTATTTTGGCGAGTTTTTCTTCTGTTGTGAGTCGTGGGTCAGGAAGGATTAACTTTGCTGCCCTTCTGTGTAACGAGTTGAGTCTCTTCAAGTGGACTTCACTGCATCCATCCCACACCGTTGACGCGTAATCAATATGAGAACGTATGTGAGCATTATAGAATAGTTTGCGCGTGTCCGAGTCGGTGTAATATTTCAGTTTGGACAACATGAAAAGATTTTTGGCTACCGTTCTGCATAGAGTGTCCGTATGAGCCTTCCACTTAAGCTGACTGTCAATTGCAATCCCTAGTAGGCGGTGTTCATTAACGTGTTCTATTTGCCTGCCCTTTAATAAAAGGTTAAGTAACAGGGGTGCCAACTGGTGTTTTTGACGAGTGGCGATTATCATAGATTTGGTTTTAATTGGATGAACAATCATAGAATTCCTGTGACACCATTCAGACACTTCATCAAGACTATGCTGCAAGTTGGAAGAAATTACTTGTATATCTTTGTTAGTCATATGAATGGAAGTGTCATCAGCAAAAAGATCACATTGTACGTTCTTGCAAGTTATATGAAGTGGCAGGTCATTGATGAATAGACAAAATAATAAGGGACCAAGCACGGATCCTTGGGGAACTCCATACTTTATATCTTTTAGAGAAGAGTAAGATCCATTCACTAGAACTTTTTGTTTACGATCAGTTAGGTATGATTTAAAAAATGCAACTACTTCTGTACTATTCAAGTATTTCTGAATCTTTGTCATTAGAGTGGTGTGATCGATTAGGTCAAAGGCCTTTTTAAAGTCTAAGTAAACGACACCTGTTATCTGGGATTTGTTCATACCATGGAGCCATGCGTCAACGAGGCGCGTGAGTGCAGTGTGGCACGAGTGTTGTGGGCGAAATCCGGATTGAAAGGGGTGCAGGAGCTTGCGGTTTTCTAAGTAGGCAAGCAGGCGTTTGTGGACATGCCTTTCAAGCGGCTTTGATAGAACTGATAATAATGAAATCGGTCGATAGTTGTTAGGGTCAGAACGATCTTTAGTTTTTGGAAGTGGAATGACTTTAGCGTATTTTAGTTTGTTAGGGAAAGTATGTTGTTTGATACAAAGGTTGTAAATGTACGTAATAGACTCTACTATGTACGGCAGGGATAACTTAAGTATTTGGGGGCTGATGTCATCAGGCCCCGAAGACTTTTTATTTGGTAGTTTACTAATGAGCAAACCCACCTCATGAACTGATAGCAAGGGAATGCTGAAGGGGTCTGTGTCCTCTGTTCTGTGTTTACAGAATTCAGAAAGCAAATTAGAACATTCATACTTACTGCTATTAATTGAGGCATTTAGAGTTTCAGCGACTGAAAGAAAATGATTATTAAAAGTTTCTGCAGTAAGACTGCTGGGAATGGTTGTTGAAGTGCCAGGGCAGCCTTTAGTTAGAGTGTTTAATAGGCGCCAGATAGTGGAAGTATCCTTACTGTCTTTCACTGTGTCACGGATTAACCTTTTCCTTGCCTCTCTGATCATGTACTTAACACGGTTACGTTGTTGCTTGAATTCAGGAAATAGTTTTCGACTACGCAGATCATCTCTGAGCGCCATCGCTTGCATTATTTCTGGGGTTAACCATGGAGGAAGAGTGTTTGATTTAACCCTTCTCTCACGAAGGGGTGCGTGTTTGTTTAATACAGTTAGAAAAAGAGTGTACCAAATAGAAAGGGCAGTGTCCGGGTCATTGGAGAGAAGTACATCGTTGAACGGAGTATTATTTAAATCAAATAGGAATTTATTATGGTTAAAGTTCTTGAATGATCGATATGTTATGGTTGTATGGCCGTTCTTCTTTGCTTTCGGAATCTTTTTTGACCATGAACAAACAACTGGATAGTGATCACTAACACTTAGATTTGAAACCTCAACATTATAGACGGCTTTGGGTTTATTAGTGTATATGTGGTCTATAAGTGAGGACGTATTTTGAGTAATTCTGGTGGGCGATTTTACTAACTGGACTAGACCAAACAATGAAGATATTGTATCCCACGCAGTGTGATTCTTCAGGAAGTCTATATTAAAATCTCCCATGAGAAGAAGGTCAGCCTTTCTTTTGCACGCTCTATCAAGGATCTGACTAAAATGGTCATACCATTCAAAAGTGGCGGCAGGGTTTCTGTAAAGGAATCCAACTAGTAGCGGTGTCGATTTAGGGCATTTCACTTCCAACCACAAACACTCTACGTCTGCTGTTTCCAAGTCCAAGCGTCTATGGACTAAATGCTGAATGGAGTTGTGAATGTAGACAGCGATGCCTGTTTGACCTGGGGACGAGGGGTCTCTCCTAGTCAAGGAAAAATTAGGAATACTAATGGCTTCATCGCTCACACACGAGCTCAGGCGCGTCTCACTAAGCCCAAATAAATGAAACGGTGTGGGATTGCTAATGTAGACAGATATATCGGTTAGTTTATTGTACAAATGAAAAACATTGAGATGCCCTATTCGCATAACTTTCAAATTTATGTCTATTACGGAGTAAGGCAAATTTGTACAGAACAAACAACAACAACTACAAAGTAAAATGTCAAAAGAAGGAAGTATACGTTGAGATTATTAAATGAAACAGCACAAATGCCTATGTATATATAAAGCTGGTAAATGGATAAGACACAATGAAATGATTTAGCAGACTCGTCGGCAGGGAAATAATCCAACTGCTCGAACATCAAAGTCCCGATAGCAAGTTCAGTTAGGCGTATCAGCCGCACACGAGCACAATACTGGCCGGGGTTTGGTAATCCGCTTTCAACTCGATACTGCTCAGCGAAGTAAAGCGGAGACACAGTTATCACTGGTAAATTGAAGCTTGATTGAATCGTCTTGATTCAATCGAGTTTCCTTCACGCTGATAGTCTGCTGGTATTCGAACAAGCACTGACTGACCTCGTATAAAACACACAGAGTACTCCGACACAGTAGTAAACTAACGGATCAATGATATTCTAGTCTCGGAGAGACTTTATCCACGACGAACGAACGAACGACACAGAAAATGATGATCGTAACTGTTCTTGGTCATCGCAAAATACATAACACTACAGTGGCACATTGATCACCAAAAGTTTTGCTTACTGCGCACTGTCCACAAGCTAACAAGAGTTCTTGAACAGTCAGAAATACAAATACATAAAATAAAAGTCCACAGGCACAGTCCCGAACGAATGCCTACAAGTAAAGTAATAGCGGTGTCGAATACACACGTTTATCAAGGAATAGAATCAGAAATGAACTGTCAATCGCTAGAATTAATGGAACGACGAAACACCACCGATCGTTGTTGTTTTTTGTTTTGTTGTTGCTGTAAACATGTTGTTTTTTAAACAATGAACTAAAAACCTGTTTGTTGACTGATATACCCCTGGATAAATGGCTGAAGCAGCTGCGCCAGTACGCGCATTACCTGCGAGTCGTTGTCTCCGGGGATAGCTGCAGGGGTCTCCCACCCCCTGGCCGGGGTACTTGCGGTTTTAGGAGTGGCCAGAGCCTGGAGAGCGCTGTTGATTCTCGAGTTGTCCTGAGGCGGGGGCGGCATGCGGGGAAACTCTTCCTCCGTCACTGTAAATGGCTTGGCGTGACCTGGCTGAGGACAGTACGCAGAGGGATGGCCAGGTTGCACACGGTTGGACATGGAGTGGCTGCGGCTGGCATAGTTTGCAGGCAAGTGGCTGGCCTGGGAACTAGGGGATAGAGGGTGGCTGGTAGAGGGGCAATTTGTCTGGGAGTGATGTTGGGAGAGGCTGGGTTGGGAGTAGTGGACGTGCGTAAACTTTGGCCCTCTGCCACTGCCCGACTGGTTGTGATTGTGTTGATAAGACCAGTCATCCTGCTGTTGATGCTGCTGGTTGCGGCGATCTACGATGGGTCCGTCACCTGGTGCACGGCGCGGCACTCCAGCAAACCTGATGTTGAGTGCCAGTGTTCTGGTACCGGCAGGAGTCAGGTGGATCCGGTCTTTCTGGAACAAGGCCTTGCGCGGTGCCAGATTGTAAGTAATGAAGGCCGGCATATGGTCGATGTAAAAGACCTTCTCTTGCTCGCACGTTGCCCGCAAGTTGTCGTTGGAGGGGAACACGGCCTTCGACAGGTAGTGGTGGGCCCCTCCAGGAATGATGGAGGACGTAAACAGGGCGGCATTAGGAAAGGCTGCACGGAGTCTGCGGATAAGCTGCACCCATGACTGCTTGCTGACCACGCCCACTTTACAGCTGTTTATCCCCGCGTGTAAGGTCACACGGCGGATATTTGGCGACGGCGGTAGACTCCTTAGCCACTCAGCGACGTCACTCACTGTCAATCCTGAAACCGACAGGTTCTGGACCACGGCACCATTGACCGACATCCTCCGCTCGTCCACGTTCTTGAGGATGGAGTCGCCGATGAGGAGTGTGTTGACGTCTGGCCGGACCTGAAGACACTGGAGCTGGTGTAGGGGTGTGGGGCTGTGATTGCTGTCACTATCACCTCTGCCGTTACTACTGCTGCTGCCAGTACTTGTTTTGTCGATGGTGTTACCGTTATCAGCGCTGGGTCCTTGGGTGTTCTCATCTATGTCAGATAAAACAGAGAACCTGTTTTCTATATGCACCTGTGCGAGAACAGCACTCTTCGATGCGACATCTTGGGCTTCAGAGGGTTTGTGAGGCTGAGGCGGGAGTGTGGGGTCAGCGGGGCTTTTCACCTCAGTTTGATCGGTGGTATGATGCGTCTGTTTTACCACGGCCTCAACTTGCTTTCTGAGTTCCTTCAGCTTACCGGCTTGGTTGTCCCTGCTGCTGGTAAGCTGGAGTACCTTTTCACTGAGAGCAGCATGGCTGGTGGATAGGTCGTCGACAGCCGAATTGACACCCTCAGCATACTCTTCCGCTGCCTTCACGCTGTTCTTGGCTTTAGTCTCGTTGTCACGGACGACGCTGTCAACACGCGCCAGTTCCTCAGCATGCGCAGCGCACTGGCTCTTAACATCGGAGAGCTCAGTGCGCACTTTCTGCAGCTCGGCTTGCAGGCTATCGATGGTTGCAGCATTCAGCACTAGTTGTTGCTGCATCTGAGCCATGCACTGGTTTAGCGCCGAGACTTGTGCCTCTACAGAGAGAGGAGGGGGCACACAGTTGATGAGTGGGAAGGTGTTTGTATGGGGCGTGACCTCGGCCGAGGACATATCAGGCGGTATGTCAGCCTCGGCTGGCGGAGAATTGTCGCCCTTGTCCCCATCAAGGGTTGCTGGAGCAATTTCACAACTGCTTGCATGGTTGAGTGAAACCTTTGATTGGGAAATAGTAACGTTGGAGTTGGCAGGGGGGTCGCTGGTGATGTCGTCTGTCCCCGTGGCGAGTACGCTGTTTGGTTCGAGAGTGGCGAGAAGGGCTTCGCTGTCGGCGAGTACACTAATCCCATCAGCGCACTCAGTCATAGAGTCGCCATTGTGGACGTCAGGGGATGCTGGTTGTGAGGATGTATCCATTCTGTTTATAGTGTCTTTTAATAGTTCGAACTCATCGTTCACCCACTCTTGGCAGCAGTTGCCCTGTACACAAACAGTCCCGGTCGTATAATATATTGTTATGGTAATAAGTTTCTTTGTATCATTCTTGAGCTGAATTATTGTTTCAAAAAGTTCACTTGGGTAGGGAGGGTCGATGGGAACTACAATACTCAGTTCATCTTGGTTTTTGTCCCTGTCTTGCCAGTGCAGTGTCACGCCAGGGGGCATAGACTCTCGTGCGTATATGGTGTATAGAGCATGTCTCCACAGGGGTACACGGGTTGAAATACTTTCAAAGGTCACTTGTATAGGGTCTCTTGTTCTTGTAATTTTCTCAAGGGAGAGACGTGAATTCGCTGCAGTGGAGCGGGTTATCGGGCCCATTGTATAGAGATGGTGGTGTCGCCATTGTCACTTTACTCGAAGCGAGTCAGCATGATTGCTGAACAACTAGAGTGTTTCACCCGTAACGCCGAGAAGCGGCGTCAAAGACCACTCTATCAGAGTGATATTATGCAGCGCCTCGCTAGGCGCGGCGGCTGTTTGGTCCAGCCACTAGTACTGCATACTTAGTTTGTTCCACTGAGGCGAGCCGAGAAACTGGGTCACAACTGGTACCGGCGCGCTGAGGCACAAGCCTCCCCCAGCAGCTAGGCCGGCTGACAAGCCGGTGGCCTTCTGACAAGCGCGGCAGCACAGCAGGAAAACTTGAAATGCTGCCCTCTGCGAAATATGAAGTTGACAGTCCTGAAACTACACCATTGCAGAGTTTTCACTAAGCACAAACACTCTGCCAAGAATCATACTTGCAGAGTAAACCTTGCCAGCACAGTGTCCAAATGAATGGAGAGAATCTTACACGCGATGCGCACATCAGCAAGAGAGAGAGAGAGAGAGAGAGAGAGAGAGAGAGAGAGAGAGAGAGAGAGAGAGAGAAAATTACATCAAATTTAGATTATGTCAGCGTGGTGACGGAGTTGCTTCTTTTACGTCACCGGCACTGTCTAACTTTCTCTAGATGTCAATGTTTTTTATTTATTTATTTTTTTTCTGAAAAAGTTGAAAGGGTACAAAGCTGGTTAAGAACTCATCCAATGTCTTTCTTCAAACTAGCTATATCGGGTCACCTGCATGCTCTTCTGAAAGCGCGGCGACGATGTGTGTGTGTGTGTGTGTGTGTGTGTGTGTGTGTGTGTGTGTGTGTGTGTGTGTGTGTGTGTGTGTGTGTGTGTGTGTGTGTGCGTGTTAGCGCTCCAAACATCTCCAAGAGACATAAATCCTCATGCGCTCTCCGGGCGCATGAGAATCTATACCTCTTGGAGATGCACGCATGTCCGTGAGAGAGAGAGAGAGAGAGAGAGAGAGAGAGAGAGAGAGAGAGAGAGAGAGAGAGAGAGAGAGAGAGAGACTTCGGCGCGCGCTAGAGAGAATGACGTCATATTTAGAGTATTATGTCAATGTATGCGTGGTGACGGAGTTGCCTCTTTTACGTCACTCTAAAAGTCAACGTGTTTACGGTTTTAATTCTCTTCTGAAAAGAATTAATTTTTTCTAAAAAAATTGAAAGGATGCAAATCTGGCCAAAGAACTCATCCAATGTCTTTACCAAACTAGCTATATCCAAAATTTCAAGTAAATATAACAAAAATTATGGACTCTAATCTGGGTCAACCGGCTTCCTATAAACGGTTGTTTATGTCTTAAATGAGACATTCAATTACAATATGCTCGGAGGCTGTCTTAGCCACCCCTTTAAGAAAGTATTTCGCCAAGTTTCAAGCTTGTGTGTACAGAAATATCGGAGATTTTCTTGTTTACATACATAAGCACACACATACATACATACATACATCTCTCTCTCTTGGCTTGACTTCGCGAACGAAGATTTTATAGGAGTTGACCACGACGTCTGCAGGCTTGTTCGTGGCTGCGGAGGCCAATCCGAGACAGGCAGGTTCGACCGCAGTGGCTGCAGGGGAAGGTATGGCCAGGGTTCTGAGCTGCGGCATCTCTGTTTCTTCTCCTGAGCCGCTTGTCCTTAAGGCTAGCTCTGTGAGAGTCCTCAAAGGAGACAGCTGCCTTGTAAATGGTGGGAGCGCCAGGTGTCACGGTCCGCAGCAAGCGAAGACCACTGGTGGTGGTCGATTTGGCAGGCACTAAGTGACTTCTTGAGACAGTCTTTGTATCTCTTCTTTGGTGCCCCTCTGTCACGGTGTCCAGTAGCAAGCTCGCCGAACAGTGTGATCTTTGGTAGGCGATGATCCTCCATCCTGGAGACATGCCCCGCCCAGCGGAGCTGTGTCCGCAGCAGCAAAGCCTCGATGCTCACAGTTTCAGCCTGTTCAAGGATCTCGACGTTGGTGACATAGTCACTCCAGTGAATGCCCAGGATGGTACGCAGGCAGCGCTGGTGGAAGCGTTCGAGGAGTCGTAGTTGGCTGCGGTAGAGGGCCCAGGACTCGGAACCATACAGCAGGGTGGTGAGGACCACAGCTCTGTACACGCTGATCTTGGTGCCTGTTTTCAGCTGTTGATTGTGCCACACCCGCTTGAAAAGTCGCCCGAAAGCGCTGTTCGCTTTTGCCAGCCTGCTGTCAAGCTCCTTGTCCAGCTTGGCGTCCGACGTGATAATGCAGCCAAGGTAGGTAAACTGGTGCACTGACTTTAGTTCAGACTCGCCAATGGTGATGTGAGGAGGGCGATACACTGTCTTGGGTGCCGGCTGATGGAGGACCTCTGTCTTTTTCAGACTGACCTCGAGTCCAAAGAGCTGGGCAGCATCTGCGAAGCAAGACGTGATGCGCTGCAGGGCTCTCTCTGTGTGTGCAACGAGGGCAGCATCATCAGCAAAAAGCAGCTCACGAATCAGTTGGTCTAGGGTTTTCGTGTGGGCCTGCAGTCGTCTGAGGTTGAACAGGTTGCCATCGAGACGATACCTGATGTACACTGCATCGTCATCATCGAGGTCCACTGTGGCCTGCTTCAACATCATGCTAAAAAAGATGGTGAAGAGGGTCGGTGCCAGCACGCAGCCCTGCTTTACGCCGTTGAGAATAGGGAATGGTTCTGAGAGGTCATTGTTGAGTCTGACCTGGCCTTGCTGGTCCTCGTGTAGCTGGACAATCATGTTGAGGAACTTTGGGGGACAGCCAAGTCGCTCCAGGATCTGCTACATGCCTTGCCTGCTCACAGTGTCGAACGCTTTTGTTAGGTCGACAAATGTTACGTACAGCCCTCTGTTCTGCTCGCGGCACTTCTCCTGTAGCTGTCTCAGCACAAAGACCATATCGGTGGTGCTCCTGTTTGCTCTGAAGCCACACTGGCCCTCTGGGAGTTGGTCTTCAGCGATGGCAGGTACCAGCCGATTCAGGAGCAGCCTTGCAAGGATTTTCCCAGCAATGGACAGCAGGGTAATTCCCCGATAGGTGGAACAGTCAGACTTCTCGCCTTTGTTCTTGTACAGGGTGATGACGACTGCATCACGGAGATCTTTTGGTAGTGTTCCTTCCTCCCAGCAGCAGAGAAAGAGGTCATGGAGCCTGTTGTGCAGTGCTGTGCCTCCATGTTTCCAGATCTCTGGCGGTATTCCATCAATGCCTGCTGCTTTGCCACTCTTGAGCTGGTGGATGGCTGTGAGGGTCTCTTCAGCGGTGGGCGGTTCGTCCAATTCAACCCTCACTGGGAGGTGTGGGATTTGTAGGACGACTGCTTCTTGAACAGTGCGCTCAGCGCTGAAGAGGCTCTGAAAGTATTCCGACCAGCGGTTCAAGATGGAGGTATTATCTGTGAGGAGTGCCTGGCCATTCGCGCTTCGCAGGGGACTTTGTACCAGGTGCCTGGGGCCATACACTGCTTTCAGTGCTTCGTAGAAGCCCCTGTAGTCACCATTGTCAGCGCAAAGCTGGGTCCTCTGTGCAAGTCTGGTCCACCACTCATTCTGGAGATCTCTGAGCTTGCGCTGGAGACTGCTGCAGACGAGGCGGAAGGCAGACTTCTTCACAGGGCAGGAAGGCTGGGCTAGGTGGGCCTGATGGGCGGCTCTTTTTTTTGCTAGGTGTTCCTGGATCTCTACATCGTTTTCGTCAAACCAGTCTTTGTTCTTCTTTCTGGCGAAACCCAAGACTTCTGCGCAGCAGAATACATACATACATACACACATATATACATACATACGCACATACGGCGCTCTGCGCCAAATGTACATTCAGCAGCGAGGTTAGCGTAACTAGACATGACGTAATTTGTATCTTGTTACTTCAATTGTGAGAGGTTTAGGCCTGCCCACCTTTGACATCATGGACGTGCTATTAAATTCGCCCCACCGCGACCCGTCCTAAAAAGTCCCTTGTATAAATAGAAGGAATTTAATAAAGACATATTTGGTGAACGGAGAATTTACAACTGTGTGTGTATTCTCTACAGCTTCCCTGCTGCCATTAAGCTTATGGAGACGGGCAAGGTCAAAGCCAAACCCATCATCTCTCATCGCTTCTCCCTGGACGAGGTGCCCCAGGCCCTGGAGCTCGTCAGGTCACGACTGGGCTTAAAGGTCATGATAGACTGCACGAAGAGAACAATTGCTGAGTGATAACAAATCAGAGGCGGTATGCGTGGAGGTGGGCGTTAAGCCGCGTATCCGTGAGGGTGGACGTTATATTGCGTATCCGGATGCGGCGCGTCTCCAGTGTGTGTAACCTACAATTATAATTTTGTTTATTAGTCGCAAAAAGTGGTTTTTTTAATGCGTGTCACAAAAAGGCGGGGAATACGTACCGCTTTATACCAAAGACAGTATATCATAAGACAGATCACTCCTTCATAAGGCTTACTGAAAAAAGTGAGGTCAATGTAAGAGTTCAGTCCCTTGCCGTAGGCTTGTTACCTTGCTATGCCTTCTGAAGGGGAGCTCAGCATATACATGTGTGCATTGCAGAGAACTGTTTTTTTTTTTCAATTATAAAAATACTTTGTTTGTTTTTTTTCAAGAGCTTTGATTCTAAAAAAGTTTTTCTTCTGAACTTTGCTATCTCTAATTTAAAGATTTGCTTTCTGAAAAGTAGTAAAACAACATGCTAAATGCAAGAGAAAAACTATATATATATATATATATATATATATATATATATATATATATATATATATATATATATATATATATATATATATATATATATATATATATCTTATATATATATATATATATATATATATATATATATATATATATATATATATATATATATATATATATATATATATATATATATATATATATATATATATATATATATATTATTTTACTCACATTTCATGTCATATTTGGCATCAGCATGTGTCTTTTGATGAAATTGCAAAATACCAGATTTCTGCATGAAGTGGAAAGGCATGTTCCCAAAAGCTGTTGTGGGCATATGTTCCCCGAAACAACCATTTATGTGTATATATATATATATATATATATATATATATATATATATATATATATATATATATATATATATATATATATATATATATATATATATATATATATATATATATATATATATATATATATATATATATAAATCAGGCAGTTCCTTGTTGCTGTAAGAATAGGTTGATGTATAGCATGCGCGCGCGCGCACACACACACACACACACACACACACACACACAAACAAACAAACAAACAAACCACCAACTCTGGATTAAAAAAATACAGAAACACCAGTTGTTCTTTGTTTCTTTTTATCTTGTACAATCTAACATGATCAGTTTATTAATTTACTCTAGTCAGTAGGCATACATTTTCAACTTGCAATATTATGTATTACCACCAATCTATCAACAAAACCAAATAGTGATTATTCGCACAGGCCACATTAACCCCCATGTGCATGCAACCCCAGGAACTGTAAACAGCACCTGGCGCTGCATGCACAAGAAGATTAATGATAAATTGATGCATACCATGCGCGTGTACACACACACACACACACACACACGCACACACACACACACACACACACACACACACACACACACACAGGAGCACAAAAGCCTCACAGTGGGTTACCTACCATTTCATGTGAAAATGGGTTCCCATATTTATATTTATTCTAGGGCTCTGGAATTGATGCGAATGATTAGAACTCACCTTATAACTAAGCTCTATAACTTAAAATAAAATAGACATTTTCTAGAAACAGAGCCACTAGATGCAGAAAAAATGGGTTTCTACCAATAAAGTGGGTGGGTGTCTTTCTCACACAAAAACTGGCATTACAGTCAAAATGGGTGTTTCACAACATTAGTCGTCTGTAATAAGGTCAAGTGCATGGAATACTTTTTTTTTCACATTCATTTTTTTTTCAACTTAATGTGTATGTATGCATTAACATTCTTAACATTGTATGGTGCAAAATTGAATAAACACTGGCCTGTAACCTTTCGATTATGATTTTTACAGAGGAAATCTTTTAAACATTGCTACGTTTTGTCCTTCTGAAGCAAAACAGTTTATCATGGCATTTATGTGAGAATTCTGGAAATTAAACCACTTTAAAAAAAAATGTACTCTGCAGTTTGAGACAAACAGCAACAGAGCATTTTGAATATTAACCCTTATTATTCGGAATACACCAGTGTGTGCAACAAGTGTGACTAAAATAGTCCAAAGGGTAGTGGCAGAATAGCTTGACGCCTCTAGGCGCCAAGCTATTGTGGCACCACCCTTGAACTAATAATGCCATTGGTCTATGTCCTCATCTGTAAGTTCTGTAATGTAGCTTGCATATATGGCAGTGTACAAATTTGAAGCTTTTAGCCTCAGTATGATGCAGGTTAAAAAGTGTGGAAAAATATGAAAGACAGAAAAAGACCCAGACGAAGAAACTAACACTTAACTTATTCTACCCCAGACACACCAGAGCAAAATAAAGATCGACCATGATAGTTCAAGGCTGATGCCAGAATAGAGTGGCGCCTATGGCCGCCAAGCTATTCTGGCATCACCCTTGAACTATCGTGGTCGATCTGTGTCCTGCCCTGCAACACAGTTTTCAGAAGACGACTTCAACATTTGGGGATTCCGGTCTTGGGGTAGAATGAGTTAAAATGACAAAACAGAACACTGACATTAATTAATGAACTGACAACATAGGAAATCAATCACTTGAAACTTCAGCCTTTATTAATCACATCAAAGGTGCATGCATATAAAAACACAGTAATTGTTTGTAGACACTTCAAATCAAACAATCAAGAGCAGTCAAACCTTTTTTGTGCCAACTTTGTGATGAGGAAAACTAGTTCTTGCTCAAGTTCGGCACATAAAGGGTTACCGCGACGTATGTGCCTCTATTCATAAAATGGAGAGAGAAATATAATACTGAGTTCTAGCAAGTGCGACAATAAAGTTTAGCCGAGTTGGTATACCTCGTCCAGTGCCTAGGTTAAATGCACCAGTGGTGACAATGTTGCTATATTGGCAGCAGACCGGTCGCTCGGACCGGTCTGGTGCACCCGATCGGTTTAGAGCGTGTGCTTTCTGCACCTGTAATGGGCAACCTCGGAGAAAGAATCACGTGAGCTTCGTTTGACTGCTGCAAAATAACATGAATAAAGAATAAACCCTTTCCCATATATGCCAATCCAGCAATTATGCATCCATCCTTATGCTAGCACCACGAAACATTACGCGATTTGGCAGATTTTTTAAAATAGCTTTTTTAAACCCTCAATGGAGGTGATTTTTGCGACATCTGCGTCGTTTGCGGCAGAAAGCACCGTCAAAGTTGAAGTTAGAGAAATGAGCGCACTACATGTACAATAGACTTGATTCAGTGGTGTTGGGCATGACTCAAGCCTCCGCCATCTCAACACAAAACTGGCGTGTTCGGGGAGATAAAAGGCTACAAGTTAAAACCGCAAACGAACCTTTTTTTTTGGACTGCGATCACAATCTTCTGCGTGAACGTACAAGACCACACTACAAGTGCACAAGCCAACCTGCGCGCGCAGTTCTGGTGCACATGACCGGTCCGAGCGACCTGTCTGGTGCGAAAATAGCAACAGTGGCACCGCTGGTGCGTTTAACCTAGGTAGAGGGCGAGGTATCCCAACTCAGCTAAGGTGTATGCTTCCTGTGACTTTAGAAACAACAATGCACAGTATGCAAATTGTACTTTATTGTACCCCCCCAAAAAAAAGTTACGGACATTTCCAAAATGATCCAGGCGTACATCAGATAAAAACAAGCTATACACACTGAAAAAATAACACTCTTGTAATAAATGTTTATCATGTTGACAATGGTTTTCTTATCTTATTATTGTCTTTCATCCCGATTGGTTGTACATTGCTGAACGTCCGGACATGCCAGCACTGATAATGAAGGGGACAAAAATAAAATAAAATAATGAACAGAATATTGAATGTATGTCGCCAGCCAGTCTAATATGCTAAATAAACTTAAGATCATTTAGCAACACACATCCAAAATCAAGAGAGATACACCACCACCACTACCTCCTCCCTCCCCCCCCCCCCCCCAAAAAAAAAAAAAAAAAAAAAAAAAAAAAAAAAAAAAAAAAAAAAACCACACAAAAAACAACAACAACAACAAACAAACAAAAAAATTATTAAGACCCAAAAGGTGACTGCCAATAATGTAAAATGCAAAGAAAAGAAGTGCCCAACGGAGAAAGAAACAAGCTTAGAAAAGACGGTTACAACACAATTCAGTAAGATTTTGGGGTAAATCCGCCTTGTCAAAACAGACAAACAAACAAACAAACAGAGAGATCAGTCGCTACTTATCTTTGTTCACAGAAGGAATGTGCTGCACATTCCTTCTGCCAATGAAGATAAGTAGCGGCTAATCTCTCTGTTTGTTTGTCTATTTTGACAAAGGGTATTTACCCGAAATATTAATAAATTGTGTTGTACCCGTCTTTTCTAAGAGTGTTTCTTTCTCCGTTGGGTACTTCTTTAATGTTACACAGCATACAAAATGATCCAGGTGTACATCAGATAAAAACAGAGCTATACACGCTGAAAACAACCGAATAATAACGTTCTTGCAATAAGTCTTTATGTTGACAATGTTTGTTTCTTTTTCTCTTATTATTGTCTTTCGTCCCCAACCGCCGTTTCATCAGCAGTTCCATTTTCAAAGTTTTACATGTTATATACAGTATACAAAATGATGCAGGCGCACCAACCCCATAGTAGCACTCTTGTAATAAATCTTTATGTTGACAATGGTTTTCTTACTCCTTATTATTGTCTCTCGTCCCCAACCGCCGTTCCATCAGTAGTTCCATTTTCAAAGTTTTACATGTTATATACAGTATACAAAATGATGCAGGCGCACCAACCCCATAGTAGCACTCTTGTAATAAATCTTTATGTTGACAATGGTTTTCTTGCCCCTTATTATTGTCTCTCGTCCCCAAGCATCGTTCCATTTGCAGTTCCATTGACAAAAACAAGCTAGACATGCTGAAACCAACCCAATAATAATGAACGCTCTTGTAATAAATCTGTATGAAATCGAAAATGACGCGTGTGGCAGAGAATCTCAATTCATTTCTTTTGTAACCTTTTCAGTCTGTTGCGGATGTAATCCTTAATGTTTGTCCCGCGCCTATGTCTAAGTGCAGACTCTTCTGCAATTGCCTGCTGTATCTCGGCCTTTCCAGGAAGTTTGTTCACGACGAGGTGTGACTTGAAACGAGTTTCAACAGCTTTCTCTTCAGCTTTCCCCCATGGTTTCCTTGTAAATCTAGCTTTCTTTCGAACAGGAGCCGACGCAGAACTGTCATCATCAAAACTATCTAGTTTGTCATCAGGCTCTGGACGTCTTTTCTCGGTCATGCTCATTGATTCCTGTGTTGTTGACTTGCTATTTGCTTCATTCACAGGTGCTGTTTCCCCAGAGACCTCTCTGCGAGTTTCTGATGTGTTTTCATTGTCAAAGTCAATCTCTTCATCATCGCCCAGTTCAGCTCTAATGCAACTCTCAAAATCTGTCATCCTATTGTTAACTGACAGAAGAATCTTTGCCACTTTTGCCTTTTGAAGGACGTCTTGAGGTTGGCGGTAGATATGGCGATGTATCCGAATATCATGACCAAGGAAGTCTGCCAGCTGGTCTAACTCCGAGATGGCCATGGACTGAGCCAAAGTTGCAACCTGCTTCCATAACTGAGTAAATGTGAACATGGCTGGGTTTGACACTTGTGCTTGTAGCGCATGTTCCTTCAGAACATCATGGCCTCTCTAAGGCCTCTGACCAGAAGGTGTGGCAAAGATGTACTGGGAACCGGTGAGAGCTGGCACTGATTGCCTCATTTGAAGGATTCTGTCCACAGTTATCATCATCTTCTTCGTCAGCAAAATGGGAACACTCCTATTAAACTTGCCCCTGATTTCCACTCGCTGAAAATGATTCACCATTTTCTTCTCAACCTCTGTTAGACCTTTCAAGATATCTTGATTGGTGATCGATCCAATCTTAGCATTCTGGAAGTCTGATACCTTCATTCTCTGAACTTCTCCCCCTCGTTTTCGGTTGAAAAGTGATACAGCGCAAAGAGTTGCTTTAATCACTGTCGGATAATCTTCCGAAACCATCCTCGTCTCAAGAAGCTGTTGGACCTTCCTCACATCTTCACATGATGGGATCAGCTTGGGTTTGTTCATGGTCATTTTCCCGACCGACTGGGCTGCTGTAGCTGACACACAATCGTACCAGTCCCCGGTGAAGACAGAGTCAAAACGCTGCGCCTCAGAGAGCTCCTGTCGCCACCTGTCATCAGAACCATGCCCAAGCTGTTTGGATGCCAGCGACTGTTTGATCTGTGAACATTTTTTCAAAGCATGGTCTATGCGCATTGCAAGATTGCCTTTTTTGAACTGATGTGTGTCCTCATCAAATTCTGCTAGCTCTTTTACAGCCAGTACAACATGATCAAAGCTAGCTGAATTGACCACAGCATTTAAACTTGCGATTTTCATTTCTGACCTCACTAATAAGAATCTTTAATAGTCTCCCTAACTCCCGCATCCTATAGCTGATTTGCCCAGCCGTGTGTTCTTCAATGTCCCTGCGGTCAAATAATCTCTTTCCATACTCCAGAAGCAAGGGGTCAGTTCTGATGAGAGGGCTTATCTCATCATCTCTCTGTCTGGCTAAAACCTTATGATAGAAGGAAACGTCAACGTCTAAAGGTATTGGAAGCATTAGCCTCCCACATTGAGCAGCCTCACCTCTCTTAGCGAACTGAAACCCTCCTTGTTTCTGACAGCAACGTTTTGAGTGTACAGAGATCAGCTTTTTTTGATAGAGCCCTTTGCAATGGCTACAGGCGAGAAGGTCGTCTACCTTACTAGTTTTGGTGCGATACTTAGGAATCAAACATCCTGATTTCTTGTCAAGAACTGCAACATTATGCATGTAATCAATCTCATCTTGTATTCTGATTCATGCTTGACGTCTCTTCTTAGTCCCTTTTTTTATCATCAAAATTTTAGCAACGTCTGCCTCATCTGCATGGACATCGTGTAAGTGCGTGCTCATTTTCAAAACAAGCTTGCCACAAAATTTGCATGCATGTTTCTTGTCCCATTTGTACTTTCCTTTCCCTCTCTGCGACACGTGCACACCCGTTTCTTTGGTAAGTGCTCTTTCCCCACCCCCAACATCATGTTCCTTCTGCCTATCCACATTGTCATTGCCACCCCCTAATTCATCCCCTAACGCACACTGCACCTTGCTGGTACTTGCTTCACTGACACCTGTCCACCCTGAAACAGCCACTTTGAAATCTAACATATTCAATACAATACTGTCTGTGTCAGAGACCCCAGAGATTGATGGCGACACACCGTCTGAATCCTGTGAGCTCGAGCCAGGAACAAACTCCTCGTCATCACTGTCCTTGTATTGCTATGCGCTTGCACTCTCAGTCTCAGGCCCATCCCAGGCTCCATTTGCCAACTGGAAAAGGAAAGAAGAAAAGAAAACTGCATTAGTACAAAAGCAGCCCAATTTTGGTTTAAGGGGCCTTGCACAAGAATATAAAGAGTAATCCTGTGTATGACCGATTTACATATGTGTGACCTTGGTGACGAGGGCTGGCTTTCGCAGCAGCAAAATCCATGTTTTCTGAAAATGTAAGCAGTTTTCACACATCTGTCAACCCCGCGTGACCCTTTGAGAGAGGTCACTCAAATTGGTATGTTTACAAAGGTCTTGCCACAAAGTATCCTTGGGCCAAGCTTGAAGAATGTGGCTTGAGAAGTCTCCGAGAAAATGCCACTGTTAACGTTTACCATGGACAGCGGACGGACGGACAGACGACCAGTGGCCCAGAACATAAACTCACTTTTGCTTCGCACGCGAGCCAATAAAATGAAGATGATCATAGAATCACTTACCAGTTTGTAATTGGGGGCATTCCGCTGCCGTCTATGCACCCTCCTACCAGACGCACCCTCTGTGACAGACGACGCTGGGCCATCATGCTGCTGCTGACTAATTTTGCCATGGGCCTTGGTCATGTGCCAGGAAGGGGCGTGCTTGTCCACTTCCATAGATCCCGATGGGTTTGGACATCCTGCTGCCATCCGGCGCTGGGTGTGTGCAGAAAGTGCTGACTGTGACCAAAACGGTGTTGCTGCAAACATGTCAAATACAACCATGTAAACCATTGACATTTTGAATCAGATATATACATAATTACAGCAGTACCCCCTGCCCCCTACGAACAATAACTGGTAATACAGTAAAATGCGACACTTCAGTTGCAAATCCGAAAAAAAACTATTCGTGGAAGTCTGTTCTTCGAATCGCGAGGTAGTTTTGCGTACGAGAATTCAAATACACAATGAAATCTGGCGCCATCTTGTTTACAGTGCATACATACATTTCAAGTTACTTTTCGCTCACAACATCACACATGTCAGAAAAAAAACAACCCAATCGCGTGACAGATTGACCTTGTAATGTGTTATTGAACGAATTCCTTTCGTTGAAGAAGAAAGCTTTTGTTAAATTCGTGGGGTTCTATTATCTGTTACTACAAGACTGACTGAGCAGCACTGAGACGCGGGTCATAGCAGACGGCGTCTCAGTTTTCTCGGCCAAACGGGTCCATATAGGCTACTGTGCAATTTATCTGATTGCTGGGAAAATCCTTGCAAGGCTGCTCCTGAATCGGCTGGTACCTGCCATCGCTGAAGACCAACTCCCAGAGGGCCAGTGTTGCTTCAGAGCAAACAGGAGCACCACCGATATGGTCTTTGTGCTGAGACAGCTACAGGAGAAGTGCCGCGAGCAGAACAAAGGGCTGTACGTAACATTTGTCGACCTAACAAAAGCGTTAGACACTGTGAGCAGGCAAGGCATGTAGCAGATCCTGGAGCGACTTGGCTGTCCCCCAAAGTTCCTCAACATGATTGTCCAGCTACACGAGGACCAGCAAGGCCAGGTCAGACTCAACAATGACCTCTCAAAACCATTCCCTATTCTCAACGGCGTAAAGCAGGGCTGCGTGCTGGCACCGACCCTCTTCACCATCTTTTTTAGCATGATGTTGAAGCAGGCCACAGTGGACCTCGATGACAACGATGCAGTGTACATCAGGTATCGTCTCGATGGCAGCCTGTTCAACCTCAGACGACTGCAGGCCCACACGAAAACCCTAGACCAACTGATTCATGAGCTGCTTTTTGCTGATGATGCTGCCCTCGTTGCACACACAGAGAGAGCCCTGCAGCGCATCAGGTCTTGCTTCGCAGATGCTGCCCAGCTCTTTGGACTCGAGGTCAGTCTGAAAAAGACAGAGGTCCTCCATCAGCCGGCACCCAAGACAGTGTATCGCCCTCCTCACATCACTATTGGCGAGTCTGAACTAAAGTCAGTGCACCAGTTTACTTACCTTGGCTGCATTATCACGTCAGACGCCAAGCTGGACAAGGAGCTTGACAGCCAGCTGGCAAAAGCGAACAGTGCTTTCGGGCGACTTTTCAAGCGGGTGTGGCACAATCAACAGCTGAAAACAGGCACCAAGATCAGCGTGTACAGAGCTGTGGTCCTCACCACCCTGCTGTATGGTTCCGAGTCCTGGGCCCTCTACCGCAGCCAACTACGACTCCTCGAACGCTTCCACCAGCACTGCCTGCGTACCATCCTGGGCATTCACTGGAGTGACTATGTCACCAACGTCGAGGTCCTTGAACAGGCTGAAACTGTGAGCATCGAGGCTTTGCTGCTGCGGACACAGCTCTGCTGGGCTGGGCATGTCTCTAGGATGGAGGATCATCGCCTACCAAAGATCACCCTGTTCGGCGAGCTTGCTACTGGACACCGTGACAGAGGGGCACCAAAGAAGAAAAGAAGAGATACAAAGACTGTCTCAAGAAGTCACTTAGTGCCTGCCAAATCGACCACCACCAGTGGTCTTCGCTTGCTGCGGACCGTGACACCTGGCGCTCCACCATTTACAAGGCAGCTGTCTCCTTTGAGGACTCTCACAGAGCTAGCCTTAAGGACAAGCGGCTCAGGAGAAAAAACAGAGATGCTGCAGCTCAGAACCCTGCAGCCACAGCGTTCGAACCTGCCTGTCTCGGATTGGCCTCCGCAGCCACGAACAAGCCTGCAGACGTCGTGGGCAACTCCTATAAAATCTTCGTTCACGAAGTCAAGCCAAGAGAGCAATTGTATCTGATTGGGAGCATCTCAGTTAAATAACTGCGCTGAAGACGTACACTTGGGCGTGCTTTTAACTAAGAAATATTGCATAAAAACAATCTTACCTGATGAAATGACGGTTGGCGGGACGAGAGACAATAGAAGGGGAAACCACTCAGTTCACTCTGCGCAGCCGAACGACGCTCGCTTCCGTGGTAACACACTGACCCAGTGCGTTTAAAACACACAACATTAGGTAAACCTGCAAAAATGGGACATCCAATTTTTATATTTTTTTCTGACTTTTGAATGAAAGATAATGCAGAAACAACCCGCAGAAAAAATGGGTGCCTGACTTGGTCACCCAGAATTTTACACACACCCATTTTCCAGAAGGATGGTAAAGAAAGTCACCCATATTAGTGGTTTTGTGCACGCGCACACACACACACACACACACACACACACACACACACACACACACACACACACACACACACACACACACACACACACACACACACACACACACACTTATAGACGGGCAGGCATCACGCGTGCTCGCACACTCGAAAACACTCGCGTGAGCACGCTCAAACACACACACACACACACACACACACACACACACACACACACACACACACACACACACACATACACACACACATACATACACACACGCACACACAAAAAAAAACCACACTCGTGACAGGGTACACACACACACACACACACACACAAACACATGGGGACAAAAGCCTCACAGTGGGTTACCTACCATTTCATGTGAAAATGGGTTCCCATATTTCTATTTATTCTAGGGCTCTGGAATTGATGCGAATGTTTAAAACTCACCTTATAACTAAGCTCTATAACTTAAAATAAAATAGACATTTTCTAGAAACAGAGCCACTAGATGGAAAAAAATGGGTTTCTACCAATAAAGTGGGTGCCTCTCACACAAAAACTGGCATTACAGTCAAAATGGGTGTCTTCACAACATTAGGCGTCTGTAATAAGGTCAAGTTCATGGAATACTTCTTTTTCACATTAATTTTTGTTCCAACTTAATGTGTATGTGTGCTTTAACATTTTTAACATTGTATGGTGCAAACAAATTCAATAAACACTGGCCCGTAACCTTTCGATTATGATTTTTACAGAGGAAATCTTTTAAACATTGCTGCGTTTTGTCCTTCTGAAGCAAAACAGTTTATCATGGCATTGATGTGAGAATCAACATAATGTATTCTGGAAATTAAAGGACTTTTTTTTGGTTTTGGTACTCTGGAGTTTCAGACAAACAGCAACAGAGCATTTTGAATATTAACCCTTATCATTCGGAATACACCAGTGTGTGCAACAAGTGTGACTGAAATAGTCCAAGGGTTAGTGCCAGAATAGCTTGGTGCCTCTAGGCGCCAAGCTATTGTGGCACCACCCTTGAACTAAAGCCATTGGTCTATGTCCTCATCTGTAAGTGTACTGTAATGTAGCTTGCATAGAATTATGGCAGTGAACAAATTTGAAGCTTTTAGCCTCAGTATGATGCGGGTCAAAAAGTGTGGAAAAATATGAAAGACAGAAAAAGACCCAGACAAAGAAACTAACACTTAATAACTATAACTTATTCTACCCCAGACACACCACAACAAAATAAAGATCCACCATGATAGTTCAAGGGTGATGCCAGAACCAAGCTATTCTGGCATCACCCTTGAACTATCATGGTGGATCTGTGTCCTGCACTGCAACGCAGTCTTCTGAAGACGACTTCAACATTTGGGGATTCCGGTCTTGGGGTAGAATGAGTTAAAATGACAGAACAGAACACTGACATTAATTAATTAACTGACAACATAAGAAATCACTTGAAACTTCAGCCTTTATTATTGTCTTTCGTTCCCCAACCAACCAACCATTCTTCCGTATACAAAAATGATCCAGGCAGAGCAACCCCCCCCCCCCCAATAACACTCTTGTAATAAATCTTTACGTTGTCAATGGTTTTCTTATCTTATTATTGTCTTTTGTCCCCAGCCGGCCGTTTCGTTTTGCAAATCGAAAGGTTATACAGTATACAAAATGATCCAGGCGTCCATCAGATAAAAAAAGCAGGCTATACATGCTGAAACCACCCCAATAATAACACTCTTGTAATAGATCTGTATGAAACCGAAAATGCCGCGAGTGGCGGGGAACCTCAATTCATTTCTTTTGTAACTTTTTCAGTCTATTGCGGACGTAATCCTTAATGTTTGTCCATCGCCTATGTCTAAGTGCTGGCTCTTCTGCCATTGCGAGCTGTATCTCGGCCTTTCCAGGAAGTTTGTTCATGACGAGGTGTGTCTTGAAACGAGTTTGAACAGCTTTCTCTTCAGCTTCCCCCCATGGTTTCCTTGTAAATC
This sequence comes from Semisulcospira habei, assembly GCA_036245525.1. Classification (NCBI taxonomy): domain Eukaryota; kingdom Metazoa; phylum Mollusca; class Gastropoda; family Semisulcospiridae; genus Semisulcospira; species Semisulcospira habei. Next base: position 91,732,306 of record BTPG01000001.1, read on the forward strand.
TAGCTTTCTTTCGAACAGGAGCTGACGCAGTACTGTCATCATCAAAACTATATAGATTGTCATCAGGCTCTGGATGTCTTTTCTCCGTCATGCTCATTGATTCCTGTGTTGTTGACTTGCTACTTGCTTCATTCACAGGTGCTGTTCCCCCCCGAGACCTCTCTGCCAGTTTCTGATGTGTCTTCATTGTCAAAGTCAATCTCTTCATCATCGCCCAGCTCAGCTCTAATGCAACTCTCAAAATCTGTCATCCTATTGTTAACTGACAGAAGAATCTTTGCCACTTTTGCCTTTTGAAGGACGTCTTGAGGTTGGCGGTAGATATGGCGATGTATCCGAATATCATGACCAAGGAAACCTGCCAGCTGATCCTGGTCTAACTCCGAGATGGCCATTGACTGAGCCAAAGTTGCAACCTGCTTCCGTAACTGAGTAAATGTGAACATGGCTGGGTATGACACCCGTGCTTCTAGGGTATGGGCCTTCAGAACATTATGGCCTCTGTAAGGCCTCTGACCAGAAGGTGTGGCAAAGATGTACTGGGAATCAGCGAGAGCTGGCACTGATTGCCTCATTTGAAGGATTCTGTCCACAGTTGTCAACATCTTCTTCGTCAGCAAAACGGGAACACTCCTATTAAACTTGCCTCTGATTTCCACTCGCTGAAAATGATTCACCATTTTCTTCTCAACCTCTGTGAGACCTTTCAAGATATCTTGATTGGTGATCGATCCAATCTTAGCATTCTGGAAGTCTGATACCTTCATTCTCTGAACTTCTCCCCCTCGTTTTCGGTTGAAAAGTGATACAGCGCAAAGAGTTGCTTTAATCACTGTCGGATAATCTTCCGAAACCATCCTCGTCTCAAGAAGCTGTTGGACCTTCCTCACATCTTCACATGATGGGATCAGCTTGGGTTTGTTCATGGTCATTTTCCCGACCGACTGGGCTGCTGTAGCGGACACACAATCATACCAGTACCCGTTGAAGACAGAGTCAAACCGCTGCACCTCAGAGAGCTCCTGTCGCCACCTGTCGTCTGAACCCTGCCCAAGCTGTTTGGATGCCTGTGACTGATCTGTGAACACTTTTTCAAAGCATGGCCTATGCGCATTGCGAGATTGCCTTTTTTGAACTGATGTGTGTCCTCATCAAAATCTGCTAGCTCTTTTACAGACAGGACAACATGATCAAAGCTAGCTGAATTGATCACAGCATTTAAACTTGCGATTTTCATTTCTGACCTCACTCTAAGAATCTTTAATAGTCTCCCTAACTCCCGCATCCTGGAGCTGATTTGTCCAGCCGTGTGTTCTTCAATGTCCCTGCGGTCAAATAATCTCTTTCCATACTCAAGAAGCAAGGGATCAGTTCTGATGAGACGGCTTATCTCATCATCTCTCTGCCTGGCCAAGACCTTGTGATAGAAGGAAAATTCAACTCTAAGGGTATTGGAAGCATTAGGCGACCACGGCGCGCCGCCTCCCCTCTCTGAGTGATCTGAAACCCTCCTGGTTTCTGACAGCAACGTTTTGAGTGTACAGAGATCAGCTTTTTTTGGTAGAGCCCTTTGCAATGGCTAAAGGCGAGAAGGTCGTCTACCTTTCTAGTTTTGGTGCGATACTTAGGAATCAAACATCCGGATTTGTTTTCAAGAACAGCAACGTTACGCATGTAATCACCCTCATCTTGTAGTCTGATCCATGCTCGACGTCTCTGCTTTGTCCCTTTTTTCATCAACAAAATTTTAGCAACGTCTGCCTCATCTGCATGGACATCTTGTAAGTGCGTGCTCATTTTCAAAACAAGCTTGCCACACAATTTGCATGCATGTTTCTTGTCCCATTTGTACTTTCCTTTCCTTCTCTGCAACACGTGCACACCTGTTTCTTCTGTAAGTGCTCTTTCCCCACCCCCAGCATCATGTTCCTTCTGCCTATCCACATTCTCATTGCCACCCCCTAACGCACACTGCACCTTGCTGGTACTAGCGTCACCGACACCTGGCCACCCCGAACCTGCCACTTTGATGAAATCTAACATAGTCGATACAATACTGTCTATGTCAGAGATCCCAGCAATTGATGCCGACACACCGTCTGAATCCGGTGAGCTCGAGCCAGGAACAAACTCCTCGTCATCACTGCCCTCGTATTGCGATGCGCTTGCACTACTCTCAGTCTCAGGTCCATCCCAGGCTCCATTTGCCAACTGGAGAAAGAAAGAAAGAAAGATTGAAACCAAAGCTGCATTAGGACAGAAACAGCCCAATTTTGGTTTAAGGGGCCTTGCACAAGAATAAAAAGAGTAATCCCGTGTATGACCGATTTACATATGTGTGACCTCGGTGACGAGGGCTGGCTTCTGCAGCAGCAAAATCCACGTTTTCTGAAAATGCAAGCAGTTTTCACACATTTGTCAACCCTGCGTGACCCTTTGAGAGACGTCACTCAAATTGGCATGTTTAAAAAGGTCTTGCCACAAAGTATCCTTGGGCCAAGCTTGAGGAATGTGGCTTGAATAGTCTCCGAGAAAATGCCACCGTTAACTCGTTCTTCCCCAGACACACCACAGCAGGATAAGGATCGACCATGATAGTTCAAAGGTGATGCCAGAATAGCTTGGCGCCTACGGGCGCCAAGCTATTCTGGCATCACCCTTGAACTATCATGGTCGATCTGTGTCCTGCGCTGCAATGCGGTCTTGAGAGGACAGGGGCAAAATTTAAGGATTTTGGTGTTGGGGTAGAATGAGTTAAAGTTTACCATGGACGACGGACGGACAACCAGTGGCCCAGAACATAAACTCACTTTTGCTTCGCACGCCAGCCAATAAAATGAAGATGATCATAGAATCACTTTACTTACCAGTTTGTAATTGGGAGCATTCCGCTGCCGTCCATGCACCCTCCTACCAGACGCACCCTCTGTGGCAGAGGCTGGGGGGCTATGATGCTGCAGCTGACTAATTTTGCCATGGGCCTTGGTCATGTGCCGGGAAGGGGCGTGCTTGTCCACTTCCATAGATCCCGATGGGTTTGGACATCCTGCTGCCATCCGGCGTTGGGTGTGTGCAGAAAGTGCTGAGCCGGTGTGACCAAAACGGTGTTGCTGCAAACATGTCCAATACAACCATGTAAACCAATTGACATTTAGAATCAGATTGATTGTACATTGCTTAACGTCCCGACAGCAACAAGGCTTTCTCAGGACGTGCCTGCACTGCTGTGAAAAAAACACCTAATCAGAACATTGAATGTATGTCGCCAGCCGGTCAAATACGTTAAATAAACCTAACACATGGGGCCTAAATAAAGCTAAGACCATTTAGCAACACACATCCAATATCAAGAGCTACAGGCAGTGCAGACAGTAGGGAGAGTTTTAAAAAGGCAAATACAGGCGAATGGACAAAGGGTAGACAGAAACACATGCCCCAGAATAGAGAGAAAAACTCACCCTGTGGGGCTGACCAGGGTGACCCTGGGAACTAAAAACTGGTAATACAGTAAAAAGCGACACTTCAGTTGCTCAATCCGAAAGACCTGTTTGTGGACGTTTGTTCTTCGAATCGCGAGGCAGTTTTGCGAACGAGGATTGAAATCTGGCGCCATTTAAAAAAAAAAATCAACTCATACTGTGCATGCATGTGTCAAGTTACTTTTCGATCACTGACAATCACACATGTCAGAAAAAAAGAAACAAAATCGCGTGGCAGATTGACCTTGTAATGGTGTTATTGAACGAATTCCTTTCATTGAAGAAGAAAGCTTTTGTTAAAATCGTGGGGTTCTATTATCATTTACTACAAGACTCAACGGTCAGAGAGGAAGACACGGACCGAAGCAGACGCCTTATTTTTCTGGGCCAAACGGGTATCGGGGATTGGAGGCATCTCTCAGTTAAATAAATGCACTGAACAAGTACATTTGGGCGTGCTCTTAACTAAGAAATATTGCATAAAGTACTTCTGCAAACGTGAAGAATGGCCAGCGAGTGGGGGCGAAAGACGTTTTAGGAAGGGCAAGGGAAACAACTGCGTTCATCGGTGTTGGGCTAACCAATCAGCGATCATCAAGTTGATCTGAAAACACTCGCTTCCGTGTCAACACACAGGCACAGGGCGTCGCCAAAACACAACATGAAGTAAATCTGGGGAAATGGGGACATCCTATTTGGATATTTTTTCTGACTTTTGAATGAAAGATAATGCAGAAACAACCCTCAGAAAAAATGGGTGCCTGACTTGGTCACCCAGAATTTTACACTTGACACACCCATTTTGCATAAGGATGGTAAAGAAAGTCACCCATTTGAGTGGTTTCGTGTACGCACACACACACACACACACACACACACACACACACACACACACACACACACACACACACACACACACACACACACACGCACACATATTTATTGACGGGCAGGCATCACGAGTGCACGGGCACTCGCACACTTAAAAACACACACTCACGTACGCTCACACACACACACACACACACACACACACACACACACACACACACACACACACACACACACACACACACGCGCGCACGCACGCGCGCGCGCGCAAACAAACACAGAGACACACACACAACACACACATATTTATAGACGGGCAATCATCACGCGTGCACGCGCACTCGCACACTCAAAAACACACGCTCACGAGCGTGAGCACGCTCACACACACACACACACACACACACACACACACACACACACACACACACACACACACACACACACATACATACATACATACATACACACACGCACACAAAAAACACGTGACAAGGTACGCGGAAGAAAATCCTCTTTGTCTGTCTCTTTGTCTGTGTCTGCCTTTTGTCTTTATCTCTGTCTCTGTCTGTCTAATCTCTTTAATCACATTTACGTTCAAGATTAGTACAACATGTATTTCAGTGAAAATGCTACGATTATTTTATTTTATTTTATTTTATTTTATTTTATTTTATTTTATTTTATTTTATTTTATTTTATTTATGCAGATCGCATGCTTTTTGTGATTGCATTTTCATCATAGACTTTGGAACCGAACATGTAATTAAAATCAAGCAAGTACGCTAACAGTCTTCGGGCCGACGCCGGCCGTTGTTGGCCCACGCACGGCAGTGCGCGGGCCAACAGCGGCCGACGTCGGCCCAAAGGTCTTTCGTTCACTGTGAAGTCTCTTCTTCACGATATGTCCCCCTTCCCTATTGATACGTCGTGCTCAAGCTTATGGCAATCGATCGCGCGCCACCACGGTTCATTCAACCCAGACACACTATTATAAGGTTTGGATCGACCATGATAGTTCAAAGATAATGCCAGATTCGCTCAGGCTAATCAAGTACTACTCTTAACCCTTTTAACCCTCTGCCACATTTCCCCAAATTTTGGAGTAACAGTTTGCAGGATATGGATTGCCCATGATAATTCAAGGGTAGTGCCAGATTAGCTTTGCGCCGGAAGGCTCCAAGCTAATCTGGCACTACCCTTGAATTATCATGGGCAATCCATCTCCTGCTGTAAGACGTCGGGGCTAAATAGGTTAACCCCTTGTCGGCTACTGACGATGCCGTTTTGCGAAAAGAACGTGTGGTTACCCTGTCTGCTATTAGCGATTATTTTGAACATTCGTGAGGCGAAGGTCTCTGGAAGCCTGGCTTTTGATTTGAGACCTTCACACCGTGGTACGTGTCATGTTATTTTGAGTTTCACGTCACTGCAGGCCACGCATGCAAGAGGTATGTGGCATATGGGAACAATAAAGAAAGAAAATTACCCCCCCCCAAAAAAAAAAAAAAATGAGGCAGAAAGAATGTTGATGGTCGCGGCGACCCCAAAAATGAGGTGAATGCCTCAGTGAGCCTTGCTTTCGTTTGCTCATTGAGAATCTTCTTCTTCTTCTTCTCGAACGCCGTCACACTTGGAGTTTGGCTCTCAAAATGAAATCTGTGGTCTTCTGTAGCGCCTCCACAGGCCCGTACAGTTTCTCCTGTAGAGTGGCGGGCTTCGGCCATATCTCCTCCCTCAGCGGCTGGTGGTTCCCACAGTCCTGGAGGATGTGCTCTGCGGTCTGCTCTGCTTCTCCACAAGGGCACAGGGGAGATGGCACGAGGTGGAAGCGTCTGTGCAGGTGGAAATTGAGTCGGTTGTGCCCGGTCCTCAGACGAAAGATGGTCACCTGCTCTTGTCTGGACAGCTGATGGTAACTGTCTAGGGGCCGTTGTGGTGGTCTGTACACAGACTTAATGATGGTCTTCATCTCTGTGAAGCTGACTCCATTTTCATCTTGTTCTTTCTCTGCGCCCACTTTTGCCATTCTGTCAGCTTCTTCATTGCCGTAGATGCCACAGTGTGAAGGGATCCACTGCAGCACCAGTCTGGTGCACTTGATGTTTTGCAGTGCCTCTTGTAGACGTGGCAGTTTGCTTGCTGTTGCTGCCTCAAGGACAGACATGGCATCAGTAAGGAAGACAATCTGGGCATCAGGGTCTGCAGTGCCACTAAGGGTGTTAGCTGCGCGGACTAGGGCTTCCACCTCAGCTCTGTAATTTGTGCAGTGAAGGCCTGTTGGTACTGCCTCTGCCTGCCATTTTCAGTTTGGGTACTGAATGTACACCCCAGCCCCTCCATCCTGAACTGCATCTGTGGCTGATCCATCGGTGTATGCCCGTATCCATGCTTCCTGGGGATACTTTTCTTCGAGCATGGCCAGTGTCAGGGCTTTCTTGCTCACAGTGCTGTGCTCATCTCTGGTGGTGATGTAGGGTACCGTGGAAGAGATGGTAATGTTTTCTGGCTTACTTTCCCAAGGTGGAAGGTCGCTAGCAGGATTCAGAGCCTCTACCTGCGCAGGCAGCTTTGCCTGGTGTTTTCTCTGCAGTGCTCTCGTCTCCTTCACAAAGCTTGATCTTTTCAGTCTCCCTGAGGATCATTGAGAATGATCGATAAGAGCGGAAACGACGCCGCGTCATTACACGTCTGTTCCGCTGAGCTGCATCGTCAGTAGCAATCAGGGGGTTAAGCTACCGTGGCCGATCCACATCCTGCTGTAGTGTGTCAATTAAAGCTGAACGAATTAGAATATAAGCTTTTTATTTACTCCTTTGGCTGTCGGTGGCTGTTTTTGTCGCGATGATTCCTGCAGGAATCATCGCGACAAAAACAGCCACCGACAGCTCAAGGGTTAACCTGGTGGCCTAAGTCTGTTTGCACGTGCATCAAATCTCTTGGGATGCGTTTCAGCCTTTGGCAACATTTGTTCTGAAGGGCAATCTGCCGCTATTAACACTTCATGTTCCGCGGTAATCCCGTCCTTCAGGTTTAAAAATTTCTCATCTGTCCTGAAAACTTCCCTTTCTCAAGTGTTTACGCAGAATTGTGCGCGGAGAGGACACAGCCGTAAAAAGCATGTAATTGCAGCCGTGCGCGGGCCAACATCGGCCGGCGTCGGCTCGATGGCCTTTTGCGCATTGGGATGTGATAAGCTTTCATCGACTGTTTTCTGTAGCAAAACTGCCATGCGGTTTTATAAAGATGAACATACCTCTTATGTTATTTACTGTCAGATCCGTAGGCACCGCGGATAGGGGCTAAGGGCAGAGTGTTCCTTCCCCACCCCCACCCCCATCGCAATATTTACTTTTATTTAAAACATCATATATATTTTGACTTTTACGTTTCGCAGCCTCTCGTCTCCATCGATTTCTGACAGGAAAAACGATTATGTTTGACCAATAGGATTACTCATCTTATAATATGAGAGACTAAAAGCTGCTTACTTCCGCCATGTCATTCACGTTTTTCATATACCACATAAATCGTTTTTGTTGTTGTTGTTATAAATGCTATAGACAAACAAATCCGATTGCTTCGGAGAGGTGTTGTATACGTGATTGACATGCAGAAATGAAGCTGATTTCCAGTGCCTCATACGGTATGAGAAATCCTATTTGCTAAACACTCTCTATTTCCAGAATGTCAGAAATGCCATTTTGTTGAACGTTTCCGTATACCGCTCCTTTTTGACTAATCAGATCTTTCGTTGCACAAGTCTGATCATCTTTGACCAATCACATTTTTTAGTGCTTAATATCTGGCACGCAGCTCCACGGCAAATGCACATTATCACTCGATGGGGTTTGACTGGCGTTAACTCCTGCAAGAGGCATAGATCTCATGAGTCCCCGCAGTTGCGGCGGCTCATGAGGTCCTATGCCTCTTCTTGACACCACTCTGTGTCCACGTTACTTGGATGGCTGCGTTGGCGATGTCTTTGGCGATGAGTTAACTCATTGTGTCCGTGTTACGAAATACCCACATTTTGGAATTATCCTTTGAGTACTGCGTTACATTTCAGGAGACAGATCGACCATGATTGTTCAAGGGTGGTGGCCGAATAGCTTGGCGCCTATAGGCGCCAAGCTATTCTACCGCCACCCTTGAACTATCATGGTCGAGCCATATCTTGCTGTGGTGTGTCGTGGGCAGAATGGGTTAACAAAGATTTGAGAAACCGAATCTTCGTCCACTAGCATTTTAAAGGTTAATTTTTGAAACCATGGTCTCATTTGTCAGCCAACCGCTTCACTGTTATAGCGTCTAGAAATATGCATCTTGAGCCATCACAGATTTTGGTGGGAAAAGCACGTCTGTTGGAGGTTTACGGAAATGAATGAAGCAAGCCAGAGGCTTAGATCCTCATAAGCCTCCGCATATGCGAAGGCTCACGAGGATCTATGCCTCTCACTTTTGTGCATTGCTTGTTGTGTTTCGGCCACGAAGAGGTTAACTGGATTTCTCGTCGCTCAGCCCTTAGCCAGCTTGACCAATAAGACTGCGTGATTACAAATAGCTGCACTGAATGCATGACGTAGTAAAAGTACATGCATTTTATTGTCACAGCTCTGCTAGTCTAGGAGGGCAAAAGGTAGTATGTGCATTTTTGTGAAAAGCGAGATTTCATTGCATTACGATGGAAATCTTGCTTATCATAAAAAATGGAATTGCTGTCTTTCCCCTTCCTAGGCTGCTCGTTTTCGTATATATGCATATCTTATTCTTATCTCATTCAGCCTTGATGCACTACAGCAGGAGATGGGTCGACCATGATAATTTAAGGGTAGTTCCAGATTAGCTTGGCGCTTGTCGGCGCCAAGCTAATCTGGCACTACCCTTGAATTATCATGGTCGATCCATCTCCTGCAACAGGTGCATAGTCGTTAGATGACGCCTCCAAAATTTGGGAAATTCGTGCGTCGGGCTGAATGAGTTAATCGATTTTTTTGTACTGCCTTGATCCTGTCTGCCTACTTTCTCGACTAATCAGATGTCTCATTGTATTACCTTGCCCCTGTCTGACCAATCGATTTAATGTTTCAGAGATTGGGCCATCAAGCTGAACCCTAAAGTACTGAGGGTGCTCTTTATCTTCGCTGTCTCCAACTCCTGCGTCAACCCTGCCGTGTACGGTAAGAACTTAGAATTCTTCTAAACAGATCACACGACATTATTGTCGCCTTTCTCAATAAGCAAAATCCGATAGGGCCGTCGTCGGTCAGAGTTGGTCCGCGCACGGTCGTGCGCGGGTCAACTGTGGCCGACGTCGGCCCGATGGCCTTTGATGCGCCAATTTATAGATGCGTTGCTTTTGAAAGTGGCCTGCTTCAGCAGTAAGGGGCTAACAGTTCACAATATCCCGTTTATAAATGTTTCTGGTATGTCTTACACTAATGCTGGACAAAGGAGTTAACTCATTCTACCCCAGACACACCACAGCAAGATAAGGATCGACCATGATAGTTCAAGGGTGATGCCAGAATAGCTTGGCGCCTATGGGCGCCAAGCTATTCTGGCATCACCCTTGAACTATGATGGTCGATCTGTGTCCTGCACTGCAATGCAGTCTTCAGAGGACAACGGCAAAATTTGGGGATTTCGGTGTTGGGGTAGAAGGAGTTAACTTACATTGTGAAGCTTGAATGTCGTAACAAGAAGACTTTGCTGTTTTTCTTCACCTTTGTACGCGGACGAGTTTCTTCCGTTGCGCTCAAAAGGCAATGGAAACGTCTGGAACGTTTACCTAATCACGCGCGTTGCGCTCAAAAGGCAATGGAAACGTCTAGAACGTTTACATAATCACGCGCGTTGCGCTCAAAAGGCAATGGAAACGTCTGGAACGTTTACCTAATCACGCGCGTTGCGCTCAAAAGGCAATGGAAACGTCTGGAACGTTTACCTAATCACGCGCGTTGCGCTCAAAAGGCAATGGAAACGTCTGGAACGTTTACCTAATCACGCGCGTTGCGCTCAAAAGGCAATGGAAACGTCTGGAACGTTTACCTAATCACGCGCGTTGCGCTCAAAAGGCAATGGAAACGTCTGGAACGTTTACCTAATCACGCGCGTTGTGAAAAGAAGGCTAGAACGTCTTAACTGAGGAAAAAAAAACCACATTGATAACCCTTTGTATCAGTGAATTTTAAAATTGATCTTGCTTGTTTTATTTAGCATCCGTGTTCAGCTGATTGCTTAGTTCGGGGTTTAACGTCCTTGACACCGGAGTGATAATGGACGGCTCTAACGGGCGGGTTATGGGGGGTATGAACAGCTATTACCTACGGAGTGCAACCTGAACACGGATCAGTTCCGCGCACTGCCATTGTGTCACTTTGATTTACCAGGACCTTTCACAGGCCCGTCTTTTCCTTGCTCGTTTGTCGGCTGGGCTTCTTATGCTTTGAATTTACGTTGATTTTGTTGCGTATTTAAAGTCCATGACTGTACACCACAATAGTAAAACGTTTTCGGGCCCACGACGGTCGCTGTGGACCCGCGCACAAATAATGCGCGTGCCCACTGTGGGCCCGAAGACCTTTGCTTACTTGGCAGGTGGCTGCAGTCACAGTTGGGTTAATAGTCGTGATAATCACACATTATACACAACTAAGGCTAAAGCTGACGTCAACCTGAGAACTGTTTGTAATTGGGGTGTGTTGTTGTCTGTCTTCAGGCATGTTCACACCGACGTTCAGACGAGAGGCACGCAAGTTGTGGGCTGATATCCGCATCAAGTTTGCCGCATTCTCACAGCGGTGACGCGAACTCATGTGCGGTCTCTGCGACGCTTACCGCGCCCGTGACGCTCGTCACAAGCATGACGCCCTGGACGGAAATGACGATTTCGGCGTCAGTGACAGTCACGTAGCCTGACGTGGGGGCGGCAGTGACGCACATGAAACTATTGAACTATGTTGTGTTTATAAAGCAACTGACGCACTGGTCACTCGTGACGATCATCACACACGAGACGCTTCAACGCACAGTATCATGATGACGCAATTAACTGACGCCTAATTCCTGTATTGCTCGCGAACACGAACTACATTGTGTGTACGTCTTTGAAATGATGGCACATTCAACGCTGACTAAACCCAGCCGTCCGAGAAACACGGACATAACTTAAGGAAATAGCGAGAGACAAAGAACATCACGCGTCCCCGCGAATTACGGCCCCAGTATCAAAAGCTTTTCGGGCCCACGATGGCCGCAGTGAGCCCGCGCGGGCCACATGCGGCTGCCGTAGGCCCGAGGACCTTTGCTTACGGGGGGGGGGGGGGGGGGAGGCGCTCACGATTCATATATTATATTATTCCTGGCATGGCATTACAAATGCTAAGACGCTTGTGACGCTGGTCACGTTACTTGAGGATATTTGATTGTGGATCACATCATGTTTGTGACGCTGGTCACGTTACTTGAGGATGTTTGATTGTGGATCACATCATGCTTGTGACGCTGGTCACGTTACTTGAGGAGATTTGATTGTGGATCACATCATGCTTGTGACGCTGGTCACGTTACTTGAGGAGATTTGATTGTGGATCACATCATGTTTGTGACGCTGGTCACGTTACTTGAGGAGATTTGATTGTGGATCACATCATGCTTGTGACGCTGGTCACGTTACTTGAGGAGATTTGATTGTGGATCACATCATGCTTGTGACGCTGGGCACGTTACTTGAGGAGATTTGATTGTGGATCACATCATGCTTGTGACGCTGGTCACGGTACTTGAGGTGATTTGATTGTGGATCACATCATGCTTGTGACGCTGGTCACGTTACTTGAGGAGATTTGAGTATGAATCACATCTTGCTTGTGACGCCGGTCACCTTACTTGAGGAGATTTGAGTATGAATCACATCATGCTTGTGACGCTGGTCACGTTACTTGAGGAGATTTGAGTATGAATCACATCATGCTTGTGACGCCGGTCACCTTACTTGAGGAGATTTGATTGTGGATCACATCATGCTTGTGACGCTGGTCACGTTACTTTAGGATATTTGATTGTGGATCACATCATGCTTGTGACGCTGGTCACGTTACTTGAGGAGATTTGAGTATGAATCACATCGTGCGCGGGCCACATGCGGCTGCCGTAGGCCCGAGGACCTTTGCTTACGGGGGGGGGGGGGGGGAGGCGCTCACGATTCATATATTATTCCTGGCATGGCATTACAAACGCTAAGACGCTTGTGACGCTGGTCACGTTACTTGAGGAGATTTGATTGTGGATCACATCATGTTTGTGACGCTGGTCACGTTACTTGAGGATGTTTGATTGTGGATCACATCTTGCTTGTGACGCTGGTCACGTTACTTGAGGAGATTTGATTGTGGATCACATCATGCTTGTGACGCTGGTCACGTTACTTGAGGAGATTTGATTGTGGATCACATCATGTTTGTGACTCTGGTCACGTTACTTGAGGAGATTTGATTGTAGATCACATCATGCTTGTGACGCTGGTCACGTTACTTGAGGAGATTTGATTGTGGATCACATCATGCTTGTGACGCTGGGCACGTTACTTGAGGAGATTCGATTGTGGATCACATCATGCGGAGCTTGTGACGCTGGTCACGTTACTTGAGGATATTTGATTGTGGATCACATCATGCTTGTGACGCTGGTCACGTTACTTGAGGTGATTTGATTGTGGATCACATCATGCTTGTGACGCTGGTCACGTTACTTGAGGAGATTTGAGTATGAATCACATCATGCTTGTGACGCCGGTCACCTTACTTGAGGAGATTTGATTGTGGATCACATCATGCTTGTGACGCCGGTCACGTTACTTGAAGAGATTTGATTGTGGATCACATCATGCTTGTGACGCTGGTCACGTTACTTGAGGAAATTTGATTGTGGATCACATCATGCTTGTGACGCTGGTCACGTTACTTGAGGAGATGAGATTGTGGATCACATCATGCATCGCAGAAAAAAAAAGCGATTTTTGACGCACCGGACGCCGTGAAATAATGTGGCGATTACGATGGTTGGACGCAGGTGCAACGCTGGTGATGCCGGCTTGGTTGACACGTGTAACGAGCCTCATGCATGTGCAGTGAGTCCCATAACAATTATTATGACGCGCTTGACGCAGAAGATGCAAAGTCGCACGTGAGTATCGTAGTTTTGGGGTTGTGCAGGTCGGCGTCTTCTGGTGTAGTGGATCGTTCTGGCGAGTTACACCGGCAGCGTGAAGCAATCGCCTGTCCCGAAACCAGTTTGTAAGTTTACAAAATAGATTTATCCCCCTTTCCCTGTCAACGAACGCACATTTTGTTTTTTAAATCTGTGTTCACTGAACGACCAAAAGCCACAAGTGTGCAAAGAACGTCGACATAAATCGGTTTTAGCAAGAGGCATAGATCCTCATGAGCCCCCGCATCGCGGGGGCTCATGAGGATCTATGCCTCTTGCGGTTGGATCGCGTTCGCTTTTTCTCGACAGTCAAGGGGTTTAGAAACCAAATTACTGCACTGTTCGGGTGTATGGAAAACACCTATAATTTCTAACATCAAACTTCGTCTGTACCCCGCTGTTGACCGCAAATTCTCAGTGGGCGACAGGCCTTTGTGCAGACGTCGGATGTAGTCGGCCCGCGCCCGACTGGTCTTTTGCTTACTGGGAAGACTGGATGATGCCACTCGTTCCGCTTATACCGAAATACACATGACACACATGGGGTTGTTACTCATTCACCTCTCACGTGATGTTAATCCGTATCATTCGGAATACGCCAGTGTGTGAAATAAGTTTGACTAAAATAGTTCAAGGGTAGTGCCAAAATAGCTTGGCGCCTCTAGGCGCCAAGCTATTCTGGCACTACCCTTGAACTAAAGTCATTGGTCTGTATCCTTATCCGTCAGAACTATAATGTAGCTTGCGTGTGGCAGTGTACAAATTTTAAGCTTTTAGCCTCAGTCTCTCTCTCTTGGCTTGACTTCGCGAACGAAGATTCTATAGGGCTTGCCCACGTCGTCTGCAGGCATTTTCGTGGCTGCGGAGGCCAATCCGGGACAGGCAGGTTCGACCGCAGTGGCTGCAGGGGAAGGTCTGGTCAGGGTTCTGAGTTACGACAACTCTGTTTTTTCTTCTAAGCCGCTTGTCCTTAAGGTTAGCTCTGCGAGAGTCCTCAAAGGAGACGGCTGCCTTGTGAATGGTGGAGCGCCAGGTGTCACGGTCCGCAGCAAGCGAAGACCACTGGCGGTGGTCGATTTGGCAGGCACTAAGCGACTTCTTGAGACCGTCTTTGTATCTCTTCTTTGGTGCCCCTCTGTCTCGGTGTCCAGTGGCGAGCTCGCCGAACAGAGTGATCTTGGGTAGGCGATGATCCTCCATCCTGGAGACGTGCCCCGCCCAGAGTAGCTGTATCCGCAGCAGCAAAGCCTCGATGCTCACAGTTTCCGCCTGTTCAAGGACCTCGACGTTGGTGACATAGTCACTCAAGTGAATGCTGAGGATGGTACGCAGGCAGCGCTGGTGGAAGCGTTCGAGGAGTCGTAGTTGGCTGCGGTAGAGGGCCCAGGACTCGGAACCGTACAGTAGGGTGGTGAGGACGACAGCTCTGTACACGCTGATCTTGGTGCCTTTTTTCAGCTGTTGATTGTGCCACAGCCGCTTGAATAGTCGCCCGAAAGCACTGTTCGCTTTTGCCAGCCTGTTGTCCAGCTCCTTGTCCAGCTTGGCGTCTGACGTGATGATGCAGCCAAGGTAGGTAAACTGGTGTACAGACTTCAGTTCGGACTCGCCGATGGTGATGTGGGGAGGGCGATGCTCTTCCTTGGGTGCCAGCTGATGAAGGACCTCTGTCTTTTTCAGACTGGCCTCAAGTCCAAAGAGCTGGGCAGCATCTGCGAAGCAGGACGTAATGCGCTGCAAGGCTCTCTCTGTGTGTGCAACGAGGGCAGCGTCATCAGCGAAGAGCAGCTCACGAATCAGTTGGTCTAGGGTTTTCGTGTGGGCCTGCAGTCGTCTGAGGTTGAACAGGCTGCCATCGAGACGATACCTGATGTACACTGCGTCGTCATCGTCGAGGTCCACTGTGGCAAGCTTCAACATCATGCTGAAGAAGATGGTGAAGAGGGTCGGTGCCAGCACGCAGCCTTGTTTCACGCCGTTGCGAATGGGGAATGGTTCTGAGAGGTCACTGTTTAGTCTGACCTGGCCTTGCTGGTCCTCGTGGAGCTGGACGATCATGTATGATATGGGCTAATGACACGTACTAGAAATAGCGGGTCTGATGGGTTTGACGCTTGTCATCAAATGGCATTCTCGATCTGCAAATCTGTATGGTGACAGGCAGACATTAAGAAATGATTCATTGATGGATGCATTGACTCAGTCATTCATTCGTTCGTTCGTTCGTTCGTTCGCTCATTCATTCGTTCTTTTTCGTTCGTTTGTTCGTTCGTTTATTCGAAATACTTCATTCATTCCATCCATACGGGGAGCTGGGTGGCTCGGTGGTAGATCGTTCGACTTTCGGCCAAAAGGTCGTGGGTTCGCGGGTTCGAACCCAGCTGGGGTCAAATTTGAATAGGCATCTTTTCGGCCCCGTCTTTGAAATCACCTTCATGGTGAACAAAAGACGTTAAGTCCTAAACGTTTAACGTTTCATTCATTCATCCATCTATTCATTTATTCATTCACTCACGCACGCACGCACGCATTCATTCATTCATTCATTCATTCATTTTTTTTTTCGTTCGTTTATTCACTCGTTCACTGACTCTCTCACTCACTCACTCATTTACTCACTCAACCAGACGTTATTATCTTACACATTCCTTTAATATGTGCACGCTGCTCGTGTATATGTACATACTACAAATATGCGCTTTGTATTTTAACTAAGCCAATGCACACACACTTTTGCACGAAAGCACGCACGTACACACGCGCACACACGCGCGCACACACACACACACACACACACACACACACACACACACACACACACACAAACACAAACACACACGAACGTAAGCACGCACACATTGCCCGCACGCACGGCACACGTGAGCACCACCGCCGTCAGTTGCCAGAAGCCAGGATATGTCTTTTTGTTTTGTTTTTTTAGAAAAACGACATTTTCACGACAATAGACATACTCACTTTTGCAAAAATAACGGCAGAACTGACATCTTCTGTCCAGTCGATGAGCAAAAGGTCCTCGGGCCGAAATTGGCCCGAGGACCTTTTGCTTATCGGGTTGTCGGTTTATGTCTTGCGTTGTGCGTGAGTTATGCTGGTCGTACACACTTGTGCTCTGACAAAATAAAAATGTACGCTTTTATTGTGGTTGCTTTTGTTGCTTGGTTCTGTATGTAGTTATCGTGTGTGGTTTCGTTTTCACTGCTCCTGTTCCTAGCTCGCTCAACGCCCCTCGCATCAGTAGCTGCGGAAGCATCGTAACGTGTTGCCACCGACAACGCTACGCGACGCTTCTGCATTTATTGATGCGCGCCGCCTTAGTACCTTCACCGTAATATTGACAGTTACAAATTTGAAATGTTCTTTAAAGACTGTATGGATTGGGGAGAAAGTTTAGCCTTGATAATTCCATTATATTAGTTTAGCGTTTCTGGGGATTTGGCATCTGCTCTAAGCATTTTAAGAATTAACAGTTATGCGTCTTTAAATCAGTCTGATCATAGCGGGCTTTAAACAGCTAAATTTCGGCGATACAAGGTTATCAATGTCGTCTTGACTTGTCTCCCCTTCTTTTCACAATCCATGCGAGTAGGCACACGAACCACTGACTTTTAAGCGTAACGGAAGGAACTCTCCTGTATAAAGGAGAAAAAGAGCAGAGAAGCAAACTTCATAATTTGAGTTGGGCTAATTTGTGTAGCGTGTTTGTAAGACATACTAAAGAAGGAGATATTGCGAAATATTACCCCATTCAGCCCTAACGCACTACAGCAGGAGACGGGTCGACCATGATAATTCAAGGGCAGTGCCAGATTAGCTTGGCGCCTTTCGGCGCCAAGCTAATCTGGCACTGCCCTTGAATTATCATGGTCGATCCATCTCCTGCAACTGGTGCATAGTCATTAGATAACGCCTCCAAAAATTGGGGAATACGGCCGTCGGGCTGAATGAGTTAAAGTCTTTTAAAGCCTGGAGTGGGTGGCTTTAAAGTGAAAAATATTACGATTTGGATTTTTGCAGACAGTGTCACTAAGTTTCGTGTCATGTTGAAATGTAACTTGAAACATTCAAGACGTGCCGCTTCCGGATACGCGGCGTTAACCCCTCCAATGCCGAGAAAAATTGAACAAGATCCAACCGCAAGAGACATAGATCCTCATGATTCCCCCGCAACTGCGGGAGCTCATGAGGATCTATGTCTCTTACTATGACCAATTTGTATGCATGTTTCTTGGGCGGTTGTGCTTTTTGGTTGTCGAATGAACAAAGATTTTGGAAATAAAAACGTTCATACAGCAGGGGGGGGGGGGGGGTAGGGGTTAAGCCGCGTGTCCGAATGCGACACGACTCGAATAAGTTAATATAATTTCGTGTTTGTTATTCATTTTCTAGTGTTTGACTGAAACTGCATCCACTAAGCGACACGACGGCGGTGCCGTAGCGTCGCGCTGTGACGCTGATTGATTTCTTCATTTTTTTGTCCCACTGGCACTTAAAGTGATCGGGGACTATGCTGTGACGCTTCGTGGGTTTACATAATTATAGCGGCGCGGCGCGACAGGCGGATTTGATTTGTTTTGAATTGCTAAAAACATTGTCGTGTAGTGTGCTGAAAGTCATGCTCCCTTCACTGCTGAATCGCGGCGGAATCGCCCTTTTATCGCACCGTGGGGCGAAAGCATGTGGTCAGTCGCGTCGACGTCACCTATCGCTTCGCTTTCGTGTCGCGCATATGGACCCAGTGCGCAAAGGCCATCGGGCAGACGTCGGCCCGATGGCCTTTGGCCCATTGGGGAAACATTTTTATTTTGTAAGTTCTCGATTTTTGTCGCTGTCGGCACCGTTTTCGCGCCGCTGTCGAGTCGCTGTGTGGACTGAAACACACCTGCACTCCGCAGACTGGTGCTCAAACATTCAGACGTCACTCTTAACATTGCTCACTGTACCATACTGACTAGCAAGACAAATGCAATATCTTTGAAGCGTTTCCGATGATTCCAATGATGTCACATTTCTTTTGCTCGTCAGTATTGAATGAATAAATGTGAAGGTCAATTATATTTTAATAGATCTGCTGTGGTTTGACGCTACGCTATACTAACGAGCGAAAGAAGGCCAGGTTAGACTCAACAGTAACCTCTCAGAACCATTCCCCATTATCAACGGCGTGAAACAGGGCTGCGTGCTGGCACCAACCCTCTTCACCATCTTCTTTAGCATGATGTTGAAGCAGGCCACAGTAGACCTCGACGATGACGATGCAGTGTACATCAGGTATCGTCTCGATGGCAGCCTGTTCAACCTCAGACGACTGCAGGCCCACACGAAAACCCTAGACCAACTGATTCGTGAGCTGCTCTTTGCTGATGACGCTGCCCTTGTTGCACACACAGAGAGAGCCTTGCAGCGCATCACATCCTGCTTTGCAGATGCTGCCCAGCTCTTTGGACTCGAGGTCAGTCTGAAAAAGACAGAGGTACTACATCAGCCGGCACCCAAGGTAGAGCATCGCCCTCCCCACATCACCATCGGCGAGTCTGAACTGAAGTCAGTACACCAGTTTACCTACCTTGGCTGCATCATCACGTCAGATGCCAAGCTGGACAAGGAGCTTGACAGCAGGCTGGCAAAAGCGAACAGCGCTTTTGGGCGACTTTTCAAGCGGGTGTGGCACAATCAACAGCTGAAAACGGGCACCAAGATCAGTGTGTACAGAGCTGTCGTCCTCACCACCCTGCTGTACGGTTCCGAGTCCTGGGCCCTCTACCGCAACCAACTACGACTCCTCGAACGCTTTCACCAGCGCTGCCTGCGTACCATCCTGGGCATTCACTGGAGTGACTATGTCACCAACGTCGAGGTCCTTGAACAGGCAGAAACTATGAGCATCGAGGCTTTGTTGCTGCGGACACAGCTTCGCTGGGCGGGGCACGTCTCCAGGATGGAGGATCATCGCCTACCCAAGATCACTCTGTTCGGCGAGCTTGCTACTGGACACCGTGACAGAGGGGCACCAAAGAAGAGATACAAAGACGGTCTCAAGAAGTCACTTAGTGCTTGCCAAATCGACCACCGCCAGTGGTCTTCGCTTGCTGCGGACCGTGACACCTGGCGCTCCACCATCTACAAGGCAGCCGTCTCCTTTGAGGACTCTCGCAGAGCTAACCTTAAGGACAAACGGCTCAGGAGAAAAAACCGAGTTGCCGTAACTCAGAACCCTGACCAGACCTTCCCCTGCAGCCACTGCGGTCGAACCTGCCTGTCCCGGATTGGCCTCCGCAGCCACGAAAATGCCTGCAGACGACGTGGGCAAGCCCTATAGAATCTTCGTTCGCGAAGTCAAGCCAAGAAGAAGAAGAAGATACTAACGAGCGAAAGAAATGCGACATTCCGTTTCCGATGATTCCATGCAATGATGTCATCTTTTTTCTCGTCAGTATAATTATAATAATATCAAGATGAAAAATGTTTAGATAGATCTGTTGTGGTTTGACGCTGAATTATGTTGACTAGCAAAAAGTATGTGACAACATTGGAATCACCCGAAACGCAGAAGCCTTTTCGATGATACCAGTGATGTCCCATTCGTTTTGCTCGTCAGTATACAATAAATATTGAGATTCGTGATGTTTTACTAGATCTGTTGTAGTTTTTACGCTACTGCTTCTGTTTTTAGAGGTGTGTGCTGTTTTTGACGTTGATTTCATTTCTTTTATTTTGTTTCGTTGAAGTTTGGACACATTTTTTGTTTCCTGTAAGCATGTATATATGAGATGCATTCATAGGAATGCATTTGTGGCCTTTTTAGCACGGAACTTACATGGTCTTTGTTTGAACTTGGACAATGTTAACCCTTTCAGCCCCGGTCCCACCAGTTGCGGGAGATGGCTTGACCATGATCAAGGATAGTGCCAGATTAGCTTGGCGACTTCAGGCGCCAAGCTAATCTGGCACTACCCTTGACGTATCATGGTCAAGCCATCTCCTGCTTTAGGAATTCGGGGCTCAAAGGGTTAATGTAGCACACTGTGCTCGTATTTATAGTATGGCAAAAACCAGAAAACTTCAAGAATGAAGACAACTTATGTGCTTAGTGTCTAAATGTGTATCATGAATATGGTGTGTATTTCAATGAATAAGGTTAATCCCATGTACGTCAACATTTGCTTTGATAATGGGAGTTAAGGCGTTCGGCCCTGTGAAGGACGGTAAGTCAATTCTTGTGAAAAGCGATATTTTCACTGTAAACAATGAAAATCTCGCTTATCACAAAAATAGACTTACTGTGTTTTTTTGCCTTCATAAGGCAGCGTTTCTATCTGTATAACGACAAACGCAGTATCCACTTTGAGCTTACACGCCGTCTTTTTCAAAAGGAAGCAGTTTTATTTACACAGCTCTAGAATGCAATGGACTTAAACACACAATATATAAAATCCTCTGTTCATTATCTCTATCTCTGCTGAAAGCGTTGCGTAGTTTTGTATTTTTGACGTGACCAGCTTTAGAGTCAAGGTCTATCAATGAGTTTAGTAATGTTGTAACCCATTCAATTGCATTCAAAGAGAGGTTGGCCATCAGCATTCACACGAAAAATAATAATGGCCTCCTTCCTGAAAGTAGTCTCTTTAACTCGTTACATCCTGAGAATGAAATTGTCAATTCTTTTGGGTATTCTTTGAGGACTACGTCACAGATCTGTAAACAGATCGACGATGAGATAGTTCAAGCGTGGCGTCAGAATAACTTGGCGTCTACAGGCGCCAAGCTATTGACACCATCCTTGAACTATCATGGTCTATCCACGTCCAGTCGTAGCATGTCAGGGCTTAATGTGTTAATACATTTGCAGAACTTTTATGATTTATCATAACTACGCGGAGATACATCCATAAATCCATTAGTCACGCTGGCATAAGATTAGTATGTTGTTGTTGTTGGTTTTTTTGTTGTTGTTTGTTTGTTTGTTTGGGTTTTTTTTTTTGTTAACTCGGCGATATAACCCTGAAACAATACAAAAGCTTTCCTGACATCACCCTTGAACTATCAAGTTCCATAATTATGTCTCCATAATTGTGATCGTTAGAGGACAACTCTCAGATTCGGGAAATTCGACCTTGAGGCTGGGTTCGTGTACTTGCCTTCCTCGCAGATCTACCTTCATGGAAATAGAGAATATGAATTATACTGACGAGCCAAAGAAATGTCACGTCATTGGAATAATCGGAAACACTCAAGTGTTTCTGGTGATTCCGATGGCGTTGATTTCTTTTGCTCGCCAGTATAATAAAAGAAATGTGACGTCATTGAAATCACCAGAAACACTAGCCCGTTAAGTCCTGACGCCCTACAGCAGGAGATGGATCGACCATGATAACTTAAAGGCAGTGCCAGATTAGCTTGGTGCCGATAGGCGCCAAGCTAGTCTGGCACCACCCTTGAATTATCATGGTCGATCCATATCCTGCAACGGATGCCTTATAGTCATTAGATGACGCCTCCAAAATTTGGGAAATACGGCCGTCGGGTTGACATCGTATTTCTTCTGCTCGTCAGTATAATTATGATCACTTTGATATTTGATTATAATTATGACAACGTTAAGTGATTGTGTCGCATTTTTTTTTTTCTCTTCGGCATATGATCACTCTCATAACTGATTATCGTTAGGACGGTTGAAAGTGACATTGCATGCCGTGCATGTGTTGCATCGCTGTACCTGCATTGTATCATGTGCTGGTCTACATTGTATGTATAATAGCATGTGCTGATCTACATTATATATGATCCATTGCCAAAAGGTGTTACTGAAAAGGCAACAAGGGTGCTTGAAAATGAAAAGTGATAGATTTACTTGAAAATTCCGTGTTGGACAGTTTGTAGCATTTGCAAATAGTACGTGAAAGTGGAAGATAGTCTGTTCCTTAGTTTTAGAGAAATCTCATTCAGAATTTTTTATTGGAGGGTATGTCGGAGGTCAGGTATTACAACACAACGGTGTAAGTTTAGGTTTTTTATTGATCCAAGTTGGAAAATGTTTACTTGAACAGTTAAAGGATTAGTACATGTGAATTTCTGTTGCAAAACTACATCCTTAGGGTTTTCAGAGTGTCACTGAAAGAGTTGATTTGTTGTAATACCTGACATCCGACACGGGTGCTTCTTTCTGTTTGTTGTAAAATGCAGCCACATTCTCATTCAACCCAAAGTCTTAGGCATGTGAAAAGAATTAAGAGAGACAACAGCAATATTTCATTTAAAGATCATTTTATTTAAAGTAAAGGAAGATCAATGCAAATTCAGAAAAAAAGATATTATGTCGAACATCATAATTACAACAACCTGAACGGAGGTTTAACATTTATCCATCCAAAACCACAAGTCTGCCCCCAAGTCACTTTTCTTCCCCTACAAACACTGCATACACATTTTCGCATTTGCTTGAACTGCTGATCAATCTTTAATACTGCTAAATTACATATCGTTCTTTCACTATTTTTCATTTATTTGAACTGCTCATCTTTTGTCTTTGGCTTCTGTCGGTTCTTCTGTGCTCGCTCTCTGTCTGCCTCTCTCAATTGCAACAGAACAACTGGGTCTTGTGCTTTTCTTTTCCTATATGCTACTCATCCTTCAGCATTTGTTGACTTGGGTTTCTTCCCTTTTGACATTTCCGTTTCGATGTGCACAGTCCACAGTCTCCGTTGTATTGTGGTCATCTGAAATTTAAGCAATAATTTTATCTAATGAAATAAATAACTAGTGCATTCAAACTCCATTAATTATCCATGAAGCACATTGCTATACAAGCAATTTCCATAAATCATTGTTAAAAATAATTTTATTTCACCCCTGGAAATGCGTGTACAATTTCACCACTTCATCATTCTGTAATATTATGTTCTACTATCAAACCTGACACTATCCCGCTCAAAGCCTTTCACACAATTCCATGGGTGACTCTAAGAGATGGAAAGTGTCAGCAATGGCGATGTGAGTGCCGGGGAAAGGCGTTCTAACACCATCACCATTTAACAGGCAGTTGCAGGTCAGGTTTACAACATCGGCCGTGGTGCAAATCTGAGGTTCGACGTAACATGCCTTAAAGTGGAGTTTAGACGAGGGAGGAGTGATAGAAATTGAAATGGCTCCCAAATCAGCGAGAAAGAAGACTTTACTAGAAAATAGTGAGATGGACCATATTTTCCGTGACTGGGGCCTCGACGAAGAGGTGCAGAGTGCCATGATCAGGGAAAAATTCATCTCTAGGCAAGCACTACTGCTAATGTCTGACGAAGACATTGACGCTCTGGCGCTGAAACGTGGGGACAGAGCAGTGCTCCGTGCAGCGGTGGCCAAATTCCAGGTGGACAACGGCGGTGGCCCACTGTGCGGCGGACTGGGAGGAGCAGCGGACAACAGCGGCAGTAGGGCGCCACAGACATTGCAGGACGCCCTATACAGTACACACCACAGCGGGGCCGGACTGGATGAACTGTTGCGCGACGGCCTGTGCGTCAGTGGCAACAGTAGCGGGGGTATTGCGGCAGCAAAAGGTGGGCCCCACTTACGTATAGTAGACTTTCTGTCTTCAGCAGTAGTGGCAGAGGAAGAAGTGGCACTTGGGGGTGGTGTCACTATAAAGGTGAACAGCAAACCGAAGTTGGTCAAGGTTTCCCCCGCACACTGGATAGTGGCAAACAGCCGTATTATGGCGGCCCTTATGGACAAACCCACACCGGGTTTCACGCCGTACGCCTACCTCAAGTACTCGGCGATGGTGGGGGAGCTGGCGGCCAGATACACCTGGCAAAGTGTCCTGCTGTTCGACGATGAGTATCGTCAGCGGCAAGCGGCCGAAGCATTCCAGTGGGGCACGGACGCCCCACACGTGTCCACGGTGGTGCTGCGCGACCGTACTGCGCAATCTGCGATGCCCGCTGGCTCACCTGCTCGCAGAACAGGAGGAGGGACGGCCGGACCGCGCCCACAACGCCCCATCGGCCCCTCTGGGAGGGAAGTGTGCCTGCAGTACAACAGAGGGTACTGCACCTACGGCGCACGCTGCCAGCTGGACCATGTGTGTGCCACCTGCGAGAGAGATCATCCGGCGCTGGAACATCGTGACACACCTGCAGCAGCGGCAGGGGGCAAACACGGGACAGCCTAGGACACAGCGCAGCAGGTTGCACAAGGCGAGGTAGGCCCCACCCATTCTAGCACTTTTTATCATAGCCCTTATCCTGCACTAAGTCCATACCACTGTCAATTGTTAGGTTCTGGAGCTCATTAGTTCAAAGCTTTTAGTGTGGCAAGACGAATTAGCCAAAACGTTTCTCCTTGAAGGGATCGAACATGGGTTTTATATCACGGACAAACATCAGACTGTTAGATCTGTAGAGCAGAAAAATCACACCTCTGCCTTAACACATCATCTACCCCAGACACACGACAGCAAGGTAAGGATCGACCATGATAGTTCAAGGGTGATGCCAGAATAGCTTGGCGCCTGTGGGCGCCAAGCTATTCTGGCATCACCCTTGAACTATCATGGTCGATCTGTGTCCTGCACTGCAATGCGGTCTTCAGAAGACAACGGCAAAAATTTGGGGATTTCGGTCTTGGGGTAGAATGAGTTATAAAACAGAGTAGCGGTAGAAAAGGAGCTCATCGATCAGATAAACAAAGGTCATTATATCGTAGCATCTTAAAAACCAACGGTAATTAGCGCTTTGGCTGCGATCCCAAAAGACGACAATAGCATACGCCTGATACACGACGGCAGCAAGCCTGTAGGACATGCAATGAACGATTACTCAGTACCTGAGACAGTAAAATTCCAGACTCTGGCGGACGCGTGCGCACTAGCCAAGTCCGGCTACTGGTGCGCGAAAGTTGACCTTAAGGCGGCATACCGATCTGTGTGTATCCATCCAGATAATTACCAAGTCACAGGCCTAAAATGGATTTTTACGGGCGAGCAGAAGCCCACATACCTGTTCGATAGTAGGCTCCCTTTTGGTAGTAATGTGGGCCCTTCGCACTTTCACAGACTCTCGCAGGCAGTTCGCAGATGTATGTTACGGCGCGGCATGACAGGGATAGTAGAGTATATTGACGATTTCTTCATAGCAGCTAAGTCCAAAGCACTCAAATGATGATGACGCTCATTGCCCTTTTACGTAGATTATGGTTCAATATTAGCTGGCCTAAGGTGGTGGGCCTACACAAACCATTACTTTTCTCGGGATCCAAATCTGCACCAGCACAAGCACCTTGTCATTGGGCGACGACAAGTTACAGCAACTTCACAAACGCTTGCAGCAGTTTCAAGGCAAAACACGCGCGACAAAGCAAAGCTTGCAGTCACTAGCAGGGTCCCTTAACTGGGCGTGTCAAGCAGTCAAGGGAGGAAATTTTTTTCTCAGGCGGATTCTTGATACGATTAAACCCCTTCAGCAGCAAAGGCATAAAGCGAGACTCTCACGGGAGTTTCATGCAGACTTACAGTGGTGGCTATCTTACATGCATGTTTCTAATGGCACTGTGTATTATGACTCACAAAGCAAGGAACATGTTCATGTTGATGCATGCAACCTGGCGGCAGGCGCGTTCTGGAAAGGAGATTGGAATTATACACTGTTCTCTTCAGATATGCCGGCAGCCAAGGACTTGCATATTAATTATAAAGAGGTGTGCGCGGTGGTGCAGGCAGTCAACCTGTGGGCCCCCTCATGGCAAGGGAAACAGGTGGTCATTCATACGGACAGCATGGTGACAAAGGCTATCACTTAACAAAGGGCGCTCAAAAGACCGCTATGTCAATAGTCTGTTGAGGAAGATGGCATGGGAGTGTGTGAGAACGAATTGCAGCGTGTCAGCGATGCACGTGGCTGGCAGTGTGAATGTGTTTGCCGATACTATTTCCCGCCTACACGAAGGACGGCTGCCCATGCTAGGACAATTGCTAACGAATTGGCACCGGGGCCGACCGCCTGACACCTACTTCTGAATCACATGTCACAATCAGCTCTTGCTTTTGTGCTGTCTAGGTGCCGGGTCTAGGCTCAGACACCAGCTACTGCAGGAGGTGGCGGGATATCGTGCCAGTGTTTTTGCCGACAACACCAAGAAAACTTATCAGACTCACTTGCGCTCTTATCTCAGATTTTGTGACCAAATGAACATCCAGCCGGTACCGGTGTGTGAGAGAACAGTGGCGCAGTACGCAGCCTTTTTGGCCAGGACACTTCATTCAGCCCAGCTCCGTGGCACAATACCTCAACATTGTTCGCCTTTTGTATTTAGAATGCGGGGAACCGCACCCATACCAGGATTCGTGGATGGTGAAAAGCACATTGCGGGGAATTGAGCGAACAAAAGGCTGCCCTCCTAACCGCAAGACGCCGATGAGCCCGCAACTTCTTCTTCAGATTAAACAAAAACTTGATTTGTGCAGCTCTAAGGACTGTGTCTTCTGGGCAGCGATTGTGGTTATGTTCTTCGGACTGCTTCGGCGATCCAATCTTTTCCAAGATGGTGCAGGATTCGATCCTGGGAAACAACTCACTAGAGCCTGCTTTGTTGTGAATGACAACAGTAGTGTCAAGATACTGGTTAGGTGGAGTAAGACAATTCAGAAACGCGAAAAAACTCTAGTGATCGCGTTGCCGGTCATGTTGCGTCACCCTCTGTGCTTTGATTGATTGATTGTACATTGCTTAACGTCCCGACAGCAACAAGGCTTTCTCAGGACGTGCCTGCACTGCTTGTGAAAAAAAAAAAACCCAACTAAACAGAACATTGAATGTATGTCGCCAGCCGGTCAAACACATTAAATAAACCTAACACATGGGGCCTAAATAAAGCTAAGACCATTTAGCAACACACATCCAATATCAAGAGCTACAGGCAGTGCAGACAGTAGGGAGAGTTTAAAAAAGGCAAATACAGGTGAATGGACCTCGGGTAGACAGAAACACATGCCCCAGAATAGAGAGAAAACCCCACCCTGTGGGGCTGACCAGGGTGACCCTGGGAACTAAAAAATACCTAACCCCACCCAAGTCCCTCTGTGCCCCGTGACCGCAGTGATCAGTATGTTTAGAGCGCTAGGCCCAGCGCCGCCTAAGGCACCGGCCTTCCCCATTCGGGGATCAGAGTTCAACAAACGGTTGCGAGAACTGACCTCTGCTGCTGAAGGGGTTTATACAAGCCACAGCTTGCGGCGTGGCGGGGCTACCTGGGCCCTGTCTTGTGGAGTGCCCGGCGAGGTGGTGAAGTGTTTGGGGGACTGGAAAAGCACTGCATACCTATCATACTTGGACCAAATGCCTCAAAATAGTCAAGATTTCTACAGAAGTGTACTTATTCAGAAATTACCGACACCTTGAACACTCGACTTTTCTCTCAATTGGGTGAAAAAAATAGCGTTTTCCCGTTAGGTTTGGGCAGGAAACAACCAGTAAACCTACTGGTTGGGTTAGATGTTGTCTTACATGATTGACAAGTGAGAGTCACGGGAATAAAACGCCTCCGTTATTTTTGCCCAACTGACAGAAAAGTGTTGCCGCCGCGAGTTCAGTGTATAAGCGTGAGGAAGTAGTGTGGAGTTGAGCGTGAGACTGAGGTGTGATAGAGCATGTGGCCCTGCGCGCTGTTCTGACAAAACCTCGCCCAAGTTCTGGTCCGGAACTCTGGCCAGCCATTAATTGGCCGAGAGGGGCGATGATGTCAGAACAGGGGCGCAGTGAAGGGAAGGAGAGATTGAGGTCGGGGAAAGAGGAGGGGGGGGGGGGGAGGCATGAGAGTGACTGGAGTTTAAGTGGTGTTTAGACGAGGGAGGAGTGATAAACATATTTTAAACGGAGGGAAAGAGGACTGAATGCGTGGGTGGGGGAGCGGTGTCCGGTAGCGGAAGTACTGAGTAGGTGGGGGAATTTCCCGACTGTGGAATGCTATGATGAGAGATGGAGATTGAGAGAGAGAGAGAGAGAGAGATAGAGGGTGGGAAAGTCTGTAGGGGATGAGTGCGTAGGCGAGTATGAGAGGCGTGAAAGTGTGTGGGAGGTGAATGCGTGGGCGGTTACAGGAGTGACTAGGGAACGGTACCGACCGAATACGCCAGTCATCAGAGCAGCAGTCAGGCGACAGCTAGAAATTGAAAACCCACCATCCAACCCCAAGCAGCCACCTTTGTAATCTGCTGCATATAAAGTGTCCATAATTTTTTCCTTTGTTTTTGATAAGCATGTTCTATGTAGCACATGATAAGTCTGGCAACTACCTTACATTTTCTTTGTTTGTTGTTGTTTTTATTATGAGATAGTACTATATTGAACTGAATTGCCTCGGCTCAGTTGTACGCAGGGTGTTTTATCGAGGTCCTTTTTGTGTTCGGATTTGTTGTTTTGTTTTTTAGTTTGTGTGTATTGTTGCAGGGAAGGGTGGTGGGGGGGGGGGGGGGGGCAGGAAACAACCAGTAAACCTACTGGTTGGGTTAGATGTTGTCTTACATGTTTGACAAGTGAGAGTCACGGGAATAAAACGCCTCCGTTATTTTTGCCCAACTGACAGAAAAGTGTTGCCGCCGCGTGTTCAGTGTATAAGCGTGAGGAAGTAGTGTGGAGTTGAGCGTGAGACTGAGGTGTGATAGAGCGTGTGGCCCTGCGCGCTGTTCTGACAAAACCTCGCCCAAGTCCTCGCTGGTCCGGAACTCTGGCCAGCCATTAATTGGCCGAGAGGGGCGATGATGTCAGAACAGGGGCGCACTGAAGGGAAGGAGAGATTGAGGTCGGGGAAAGAGGAGGGAGGGATGGGGGGGGGGGGGGGAGGCATGAGAGTGACTGGAGTTTAAAAGAGAGATTGCCAACAACAACTACAAACACACTTGACCGCATTTTTTTGGAATCGGTTTTCATGCTACAAAGTAGCAGGTTTTTTTTTTCTCCAAACAACACGGTCTAGACAAAGATGCTGCACCAAATATCAATTTTCTTTGATCGAACGTCATGTTTACCACATAGGCAATGTGAAATGTAATGACTTAAATCTCGCTAAATCATTTTGAGCGCACATGGTTGGCGACAACAAACTGCCAAATGCGTTCAATCCGCACAGCTTTTATATGCTATCAGTACAAATATCAATCCTTTGTATAGGTAACCGCTATGCATAAACTATGTTGAACGTTGATTATATGTCGAACGTCAGACAAAGGCGAATATTACAACATACCTTTCTCGAGTTCTCTCGGTTTGTAGCTTGCCGCAATCATCAATCCAGCATAGCGCCTATTCATCCCGTGATACGAAGAAACGGTGGGTAATTTTTCAAAACGAAATCAGCAGCAGTTGAGAAAAAAAAAGACAACTATGTCGAAAGTCGATTCATACAACGAAATCGAGAAAGTAAACTCGCCTTTTAAAAAAAGGCTGTTTTTGTTTTTATCTTGAAAAATGCAAAGTGTGTGCATTATGCATGTACCCAAGAAGTGAAGAAGGCATAATTCGTCTGCTATGAAGTTCAAAGTGTGCAAAGTTCAGGGAAGAGACTTTCCGTCGCAAAATTACAACACACCTGACGTTCAACATGTCGTTTTTTGATAGGCAATACCTCAATATTTCGCAAATGAAAATATCTGTTCTTATCAGATAAATATTTATACATGTCTTGGCTCACAGAATTGATGATATGAAACCAGTAGCTCGACCTGTTCTTTGCACACCATCACATCGCTCACACAAGGTCGATCGCTGATGCTTTCTGGCAAGGGAAATTTTCAGCCTTGGCCAACATTTTAATCATGCAGTCACTTTAACCTCTCAAACTGTGTATCCCATGTTATTTCTAGTGTATATTCAGTCATTTTACCATGATCTCAACTACTAAAAACAGATGAGTCAGGACTGGAAGAGCTTTTATTATGCATAAAGTTTGGTCAAACTTCATACTAACACCTTTTGGCAATGGGTTATATATATATATATATATATAGATATATAGATATATATATATATATATATATATATATATATATATATATATATATATATATATAGATATATAGATATATATATATATCATGTGCTCAATGCTGGCTGTACCGCCATGCCTTTTTCTTCATTATCATGGCTCACTGTGGTAGACAAGTTTCGTCCTGTCGATTGGTATCGGTCATGATGCTTGTAAAAATTTCAAATCATTGTCATGCAATAAAATTTGCACTGATGGATGAAATGTTTTAGGTGTGTGTGTGTGTGTGCGCGCGCGCGCGCATACGTGTACGTGTGTGTGTGTGTGCGCGCGCATACATGCGTGCGTGTGTGTGTGTGTGTATGTGTGGGCGGGTGGGTGGCTGGGTGGGTGGGTGTGGGTGGGTGTTTGTGTGCGTGCGTGAGTGGGAGCGTGCGTGCGTGTTTGTGTGTGACAGCTAATAGTGCGGTGTATGTTGACAGTCAAGCCTACAACTTTAGGATATTTTCCGAACAAGAATACTCCCGAGGTTGTTTCTTGTTCATATTTATAAAATAGGAAAAAAGAAAGCATACCAAGGAAAGTGGGTAATACCACTGTCATCAAATAAAACGCGGTAAAAGAAAGATACCCTCACTCACGCACGCACGCACGCGCGCACGCACGCACGCACGCACGCACGCATGCACGCACACACGCACGCTCACACACACGCACGCACACACACACACACACACACACACACACACACACACACACACACACACACACACTCAACCACCCGCGACACAATACTAAATGATTTCAGAAATCAAAAGAGTAGTTCAAATTGCACATGTTTCAAGGAAAACAGCTGATGAAAAATTCGACGAATGCAGTGGATGAAAAGCACGGACAAACATGCGCTATATCCGGGCTTTTAATCCACTGCTTTCGTCGAAACTCGTCAGTGCAGTTTTGACCTTCTTCTGATTGCCGAGCACGGCTCTTTGTGCAGTTTTGACCTACTTCTGATTGCCGAGCACGGCTCTTTGTGCAGTTTTGACCTTCTTCTGATTGCCGAACACGGCTCTTTGTGCAGTTTTGACCTACTTCTGATTGCCGAGCGCGGCTCTTTGTGCAGTTTTGACCTACTTCTGATTGCCGAGCACGGCTCTTTGTGCAGTTTTGACCTACTTCTGATTGCCGAGCACGGCTCTTTGTGCAGTTTTGACCTACTTCTGATTGCCGAGCGCGGCTCTTTGTGCAGTTTTGACCTACTTCTGATTGCCGAGCACGGCTCTTTGTGCAGTTTTGACCTACTTCTGATTGTCGAGCACGGCACTTTGTGCAGTTTTGACCTTCTTCTGATTGCCGAGCACGGCTCTTTGACTCATTCAGCCCGACGCACGTATTTCTCAAATTTTGGAGGCGTCACTATGATCTAACGACTATGCACCTGCTGCAGGAGATGGATCGACCATGATAATTCAAGGGCAGTGCGAGATTAGCTTGGCGCCGACAAGCAGAGGTGACAGGGGTAAGTAAGTACGTATCTAATGACTATCCACCAGTTGCAGGAAACGGATCGACCATGATAATTCAAGGGTAGTGCCAGAATAGCTTGGCGCCGACAGGCGCCAAGCTAATCTGGCACTACCCTTGAATTTTCATGGTCGACCCATCTCCTGCTGTAGTGCGTCAGGGCTGAATGGGTTAAACATAAATTTGTACGGTAAAAAGTTCGAGGTGTGACATTCACACTTTTCGCAACTGATATACGGCAGCCACATGTCAGTGAGCAAAGGACCTTCGGGCGACGTAGACTCGAGGACCTTTGCTTACTGGGTTTCAGTTTCAAGGCACATAGTTTCACATGAACTTTTGCAGTCGCAGGGCCCAATGAACATGCATGCATCAGACTCAACAGGTCTACCTTCGGCTGTTCTTCGAAATGAGCGCATTATTTCAATTAAAGCATGACACACAAACCACCTCTCTCCACAAAATGAAAACATTTTCGTTTCTTCTGTCATTCCGCTCTTACCTAGTGCGCGGGCCAACGGCAGCCGACGTCGGCCCCGATGGCCTTTTGAGCATTGGGTAGTTTGCTTCTTGTTACATGGTGGAATTGTCGTCGTAGTATGATAAACACACCAGACGCACGCACGTAAGGTTCTTTAAAATAAACCTCGTTCAGCTGCAATCCGTCACACGTGGCTTAAGAATGTAGACAATACTGGAGTAACAGTTCCAACAATATTTAATTCAGCGATGCGATATCCATACAATGCATTTCCAAATGCATCAACACTGATACAAAGTCTCTTCTGCAATGTCCACACTGCGACACAAAGTTTCTCATACACCGCGTCTCTCCCAATAAACTGCGTGTCTCTACAACTGACAAAGCAAGACAATGTACGAACGGGCTTTCCCAGCGCCCTCCTTATATATAGTACCAAATTCTAGAATCATGTACGGAAATAATACAATGCAACCAATTGGAACGAAATACGCAACTGAAACTCATAAATAAGAATCTTCTGGAATCAATAAAATAGGCTACAAAAACGAACTGTTGCCAACTACTAGACGTCACACATACGAGGTCACTAGACAGTGCGACCTTTCTAGAACGTTCTGAACTAAGTCAAAGTTCACTTCTGGACATCGTCAAATCATGGGATACAGTACATAGTTCACACAGTTAATGGTCCTGGGTCAAACACAGTCGGCTTATGAAAAGTGTCATAGTTCATACACACCAAATTGGATCTCTCTTGTTTCTTCGCGAAAACAACTGGCAATCTGGAATCCCTGTCGACTCTCACATCCGGCGTCTCTCGAACATTCTTTCTAGGTCTTTCACTCGTGTTGCGAAACAGACGACACGACTCGTCGCGAACGGGATTGTCGGATGTTAGATTAACCTCGGGCTGGATGGCGTCTGTTGTCCCTGTGTCAGGTGTAAACCGATGCTCGAACTCTCGAGTCAGGACGCACAGTTCTTCTCGTTGAGTTTTACGTCCTCCTTGTGTCGGAGTTCATTAAGGTCAAACAGGTTCTCGTCGTCTAGTCTTTCGTCATCAGCAAGACGCACTGATGCGGCCATTTGTGTTTTGTCTTGACGACCTCTCTCAATATACTTCTTCAGCAAATTAGCATGGTAAGTTTTCACCTTGTTGTTGACCTTGACTCTGTAGTCGTTGATGCCAACCACCGTGTCGACAACGTATGGTCCCTTCCACTGCATCAGAATTTTGTTGTTGTCGGTAGGAAGAAGAACCAATACTTGGTCACCTGGCTGGAATCGTCGAGGTTTTGCCTTCATCATCATCATCATCAGTCCCTTGCCCGAACTGGGCGTTGGGGGGGACTGAAAGGCAGCAGCAACAGACAGTGCTCTCCACTGAGTTCTATTTTGGGCGGTGGCAAGCAAGTCTGACATCTCGAGTTCGGTCCATTCTTTTATGTTGCGACCCAACTCTTTCTCTGACGACCTCGCCGACGACTTCCTTCGAGAGTGCCTTGGAGGATAGTCTTGGACAAGGTGTTGTGTCGGGTCACGTGGCCAAACCAAGCAAGCTCGCGCCGTTTCACGGTTGCCAGAAGGGGTTCATGTGAGCCCACAAGGGAAGTGACGATGCTCCGTACATATTCATTGGTCTTGTGCTCGCGGTACGAGATGCGGAGCAACTTCCTCAGGCACTTGTTCTCAAAGGCCTGGATTTTCTTTTCTGAGTCTGCAAGCAGTGTCCAAGTCTCACAGCCGTAGAGTAGAATAGACACTATGAGGGACTTGTAAAGCCTGTACTTGATGGTGAAGCTGATGGAGTTACTTCGCCATATCCTGTCCAGCCTGGCCATTGCGGATGTTGCTGTACCTATCCTGATACGGATCTCTGCTATGCAACTACCGGTTTTGCCTTACGATCATAGTAATGCTTCCCCTTGTTCTGCGCCTTCCCTAGTTCTTCTCGAGCCATCCTGAAGGTATCTTCTAGCTTCTCTCTCAGGTCGAAGACGTACTGGTAGCTGATTTTCACCTCAGGTGCGTCGATATCCTTTGTCCACAGTTCTTTGAGGATGTGCATGGGTCCCCTCACAGTCCTACCGTACAGTAATTCAAAAGGGGAAAACCCTGTCGAATCCTGGGGAACTTCAGGCTATGCGAAGAGCAAGGCATTGATATATCTATGCCACAATCTTGGCTGCTCAGTGCACAGTTTCTTCAACATAGCCTTCAAAGTTCCATTAAACCTTTCAACCAGCCCATTACATATGGGGTGATATGGGGTGGTAGTAAGGTGTCGGATGCTCAATAGCCGGTTGACTTCCTCCATGCAGTCTGAGACGAACTGAGTTCCTAGATCACTCAGGATCTTTTCAGGAATTCCTAAACGGCTGAACATGTCGACGAGCGCCTCTGCTACTGTTGGAGTGTCGATCTTTTTCAATGGTATGGCTTCAGGATAACGTGTAGCGTAGTCTACCAGGGTCAAAATGTATCGATGACCATCTTCACTCGGAGGAGATATTGGCCCCACGAGGTCAACGGCTACCCGCTTGAAAGGCATATCGATCAATGGCATTTTCTCTAGAGGAACCTTGGGCACCTTTCCCTTGGAGATTGTCTTCTGGCATATGTCGCACGATCTGCAGAATCGGGTGACGTCGCCTCCCATATCAGGCCAGTAGAGGACGGCTCGGATTCTATCGAGCGTCTTGTTGATTCCCAAATGTCCTCCCAATATGGAATCATGTGCCAATTTCATCACCTGTATTCTCAAAGGTTCAGGAACTACTACTTGACGCACGGGTTGGACTCTATTGCTGTCAAATATTCGATACAGGATATCTTTTCTGGTCTCGAAGGTTATCTCTTTTCCCTTTCGCGTCACAGGCTCGGTTTGACCTCGGAACTTGTCAAGCGTGGTGTCGGCTCTCTGTAGGTCCACCAGCCTTTCCTTATTCACCACGGCGGCTTCCGTGTTGTCCGCCACTTTTAGAGGGATGGTTTGGTGACCCTTCTTTGCTTGACTTCTTGTGGTAACAGCACATGTTTCAGGTCTCCACTCTGGATCTGGATCATCTGCGTTTCTGGCACCATCAATGTTTCCGATGATGAGGTCGTAGACTGGTGTCTTCACGCACAACGCCTTCACCTCTCCTGTCAAGTATGGGGTGTCGACACTGACTTTGGCAAGGGGGATAATCCTTACAGTTCCGTTAGGCAAAATGAGGGTGGTCCACTCCTGTAGCTTGTGGTCTTCAGCTACTAGGTCTTCTCTCACGATGATGCAGCTACAACCAGTGTCTCTCAACACTTTCACTGGTGTGTCGCCGACGAATCCTGACACGACCGGCATGTTCGGCACTTCATTCCCAGGCAGCGCGATGTTTGAGACTGGTAAAAATGTAGCCCCATCTCCTACTGGGATGCGTCCATTCTTTTTGAAAGATTCAATTAGCTCTGGTGTCACTCGCGTTTCTCTAGACTCAAAGTCACTGGATGACGTCACATCATTGGCTAATACAGCGGCAGCTACTGTGTTGAGACGTGGTACTGCTTCTGCCTGCTATCCCACGATCTTGGTTGGATCTTCTGATGTTGTCGCCTCGGGGAAGGTCTTTAGAAGGACACCGTATCGCCTTGTGACCTTTCTTTCCACAGAGAAAACATGTCAGGTTCTCCACCGGCTTGTATCTCGGGGTGTCTCTGACATTGTGGATTTCCTTTGCTGGTGCAGACACACGCTGTGGCTTACTGGACCCGAACTTCATGTTGTGGGCGTCAAGGTATCTTTGAGCGAAGTCCGCCAGGGCCTTTAGTGACTGGTCTTTGTGCTCTCTGAGGTGAGCGGTCAGGTCCTTAGAGCATGCGCTGAGGACTTAAACTTTGATGATGAGGTCACACAGTCTTGGTACTCTCTGTTTAGGCCAGCCAGCTCTATCCATTTCTCCAGGTAGCTTCTGATTCTTTCAATGAATAGGCCGGGTGTTTCTCCTTCTTCAGGCTTGCAGTTCCGAAATCGTCGCCTGTAACCCTCTTCAGTGAAGTCGTACTGTCTCAACAGGGCGGCTTTCAACTGCGTGTAATCTTCGGCTTCCTCTCTTGGTAAGCGAGTGTAAAATTCAAGCTCTTTGCCAGTTAGAAGTGCGCTCAGTTTAATAGCCCAAGTCTCTTGTTTCCAATTGTTGCTATTTGCGAAGCGCTCGAATCGCTCCAGATAAGCGTCCATCTTATCGGAATTTTCAATGAAAGGTGGAAGTTTTGGCGCACGGGCTGTTTGTTCTCTGCTGGCTAATACTGTTGCTTCAGAAACCCTCTGTCTCTGTGCCTCAATCTCCATCTGCTTTAGATGAATTTCGTGTTGACGCTGCCTCTCCGCCTCTTCCCGCTCCTCTTCTCGTTGTTTCTCTGCCTCTCTTCGCTGCTTCTTCTGCTTGGATTTCGAGTCTCCTGATTTCACGTTCTTTGGCTCTTTCTTCTCTCTCCAGTCTCTCCTTTTCTTCTTTCTCTCGTTTCTTTTCTTCTTTCTCTTCTCTCTCCTTTACAAACTCGAAGAGTTGAGCTCCTTCGAGTCCACATTCCTTTTCAATTTTCAGGAATGTCTCCATTTCCGATGTCGCCATCTCTGCTTTTCACTGCTGGCTGTTTTCTCCTGCTACCCTTTCCACTGAATCAACTGAAGAGGTCCCGTCGGAGGTGCCAAAATGTTACGTGGTGGTATGATAAACACACCAGACGCACGCACGTAAGGTTCTTTAAAATAAACTTCGTTCAGCTGCAATCCGTCACACGTGGCTTAAGGATGTAGACAATACTGGAGTAACAGTTCCAACAATATTTAATTCAGCGATGCGATATCCACACAATGCATTTCCAAATGCATCAACACTGATACAAAGTCTCTTCTGCAATGTCCACACTGCGACACAAAGTTTCTCATACACAGCGTCTCTCCCAATAAACTGCGTGTCTCTACAACTGACAAAGCAAGGCAATGTACGAACGGGCTTTCCCAGCGCCCTCCTTATATATACTACCAAATTCTAGAATCATCTACGGAAATAATACAATGCAACCAATCGGAACGAAATACGCAACTGAAACTCATAAATAAGAATCTTCTGGAATCACTAAAATAGGCTACAAAAACTCGGCTGCTCACTTCAGCTCTAAATCCTAATGTATAATGTAGACACATAAAAGTATGGTAGCCCTATCACCACGTTCTATGATAGCTCTAGAAGGTACGAGAACATTCCCAAAACAAAATAAAGGCTGCTCAATTCACGCGCACTGAAAAACAAAATGTAGCAAACTGTTACGAACTGTTGCCAACTACTAGACGTCACACATACGAGGTCACTAGACAGTGCGACCTTTCTAGAACGTTCTGAACTAAATTTAACGTATCATAACGAAGTGAATTCCGCTCTGCGCGACCAAAAGAAAAAGTTACTTAAAAAGATACGTGAATCATAACCATGATAGCTCAAAAAAAATATCCGATCGTTTCCTACGATAAACACATGTATGCTCTCACGGGATAACACAACCACAATCGTAACACTTCTTTTTTTTTAGAGGGGAAGGGGGGTGGGTGGGTAAAAGAAATTTCAATTGAAATTTTTCTGTCATAGCCTTCGCCAAAGCCGGGCATGATTGGCAGATTTTGAAAAGAAATTGTCAATTTTGGATGATCACCAACAAGTCCCTCTGCCCAGTAAGCAAACCCATCGGGCCGACTTCTGCGCGTGCTTTGATATACTGCGGCCGTCGTCGGCCCGATCCGATGATCTATTGCGGAAGCAGATATTTCAGTAGGTCCTGATTGACTCATTCCTAAAGTCTTTAACTCATTCGAGACGTGCCGCCTTCGGATACGAGGCATAAACCTCGAATCTGGAGGCTGCACGTCTCGAATGAGTTAAGCATGCCTCTGATGTTATTGTCCCATTTCTTGTGAAGCTGTTTAATAACATTTTCTCCAAAGGCCTGTACCCTGAGTCTTGGTCAGAAGCGATCATCCAGATTATCCATACAAAGGGCAATATGGATGTACCTGATATACCGTGGCATTTCACTACTCTCTGTCTGTAGTAAACTCTATAGTTTCATTTTACATAAGCGTCTGACCGATTGGTCCGAAAGTCATGATGTTGATGATGATGATGATGATGTCCACTTGTAATGCGCATCCACTCCATGCTAGCATGTGCTGGGAGAAGTGCAGGCTGGGTTCAGAAGAGATCACTCTACTATTTGATCACATGTTCACTCTTTTTTCTATGATTCAAAGATATTTTATCCGCAATAAAAAAAATGTATGTTGCATTTATAGTTTTTAGAAAGCTTTTGACTATATATCACGTTCTAAATTATGGGTAGTTCTGAACAAAAGGGGCGTTAATGGCAGGATTAATGCTGCAGGCATTTCAAAGCATGTGACAAGGTGGTACAAGCTCGTGCAAGGTGTGGTCAAAGTGTGACTGATCTCTTCCTCTGCCCCAGAGGCTTGAAACAGGGGAAGATAACCTCACCCGCACCTTTTTCCTTTTTTTTTTTTTTTTTTTTTTTTTTTTAACGAAATTGCCGCTGAAATTATGAATAATGGGAAACATGGTGTTTATACTATACCAGACTTAATTGACGTTTTCATTTTATTGTTTGCAGATGACGAAGTACTTGTGTCAGACACACCACGTGGTCTGCAAAATCAGCTTGATGTCCTGATTAAAAATGCTGATGCCATGGACTTGTCTGT
The DNA here is from genome assembly GCA_036245525.1 of Semisulcospira habei. NCBI lineage: Eukaryota > Metazoa > Mollusca > Gastropoda > Semisulcospiridae > Semisulcospira > Semisulcospira habei. The sequence continues at coordinate 91,771,571 of BTPG01000001.1, forward strand.
TAACCTGGCCAAATCAAACATTTTTGTCTTTTGTAAAGGAAGGTACTTAGCACGCAGAGAGAAGTGGCTTATTAATGGTACACAAGTGTCAGTAGTCAATGCTTATAAATATTTTGGACTGTATTTTCTACCCGACTGTCATTCTCCAGAGCTTTTGGTGATATCTGTACTAGAGCACGAAGGGGCACTACAGAAATATTTAAGATCTTGTGGAAGACTGGGGTCTTTTCCCCAGCCATATTTTTCAAGCTGTTTGATTGTCAGATTAAGCCCATATTTTTGTACTGTTCAAAGGTATGGGGTCTGTACAGGCACGAAGAGATTGAGAAATTACATCTCTTTGCACTCAAAAAGCTGCGTAATGTAAGTCCACGTACAATAAATGACCTTGTTTATGGCGAAACCGCTCGGTATCCATTGTACATCTATACCATGCCAGGGTTAGCTGTCTAATGTATTGGCTTCGTCCGTCTGTTACAAGTGGAGCATCACAGACTACCTTCTAAAGCGTACAAAATGTTGCTAGCTTTACAGAATAGTGGAAAAGACTGTTGGGTCACTCTTGTTCACGATGAACTGTACCGGTATTGTTTTGGCTTTGTATGGGAGAACCAAGGTGTTGGCAATGTTGAGAGGTTTCTGCTAGAATATAAACAAAGATTGATTGATTCGTTTGGTCAGGTCTGGCATAGTCACTTGGCAGACAGTCAACGGTTCAATGTCTATAAGCATTTTAAATCATCTTATATTTATAACCTATTTCTATGATATCCACAATAAACATTTACGGGACCTTATACGGTTTAGAATTGGGGCTTCAGAAATTAATACGCGCAAATTCAAATATGCCAGAGATTCCAATTTGGCCTTTACTTGTCCATTATGCAGCTGCAGATTTCAGGAAATGCATTTTCTGTTTCATTGCAGATCACTTGAAGACCTTAGAAAAAAAGTTTAAGATAGCTCAGGTGGTAGTGTGTTCGACTCTCGACCGAAAGGAGGCGGGTTCAAACCTAGTTTGAGTCAAATTTTTGTTCAGACTCTTTCCGCAGACTTTTTTTTTTTCCCGGTGCAACGTCTTTGAAATCACCTTCATGGTGGATAAAAGAGGATAAGACCTAGACGTTTAACTCTCTCTCTCTCTCTCTCTCTCTCTCTCTCTCTCTCTCTCTCTCTCTCTCTCTCTCTCTCTCTCTCTCCCTCCCCCTTTTCAGTTTTTTTTTTCCACTATCAGTTTTTACCCCTGATATCTGATTGAATGCACACCATGAGTATCGTAAAAATCGACCGGTAAAAACGTGACTCACAGAGCTTTGTGTCAAAATCTCAATTTACGTCGCTACGCCACTGCCGAGGTCGTGAACTGCAGCCAATCAAAATCAATTATGTTCTGTTTTCGTTCAACTGGAACTCGTTGCCATGACAGCCGCCTTGACCTCGATTGGCTTTGTGTCTGAAACGGACAAGAGTCGCACACCATATCATTAACCCGTTCGCAGCCACGAAAATTGAACAATTGCAAGAGACATAGATCACCATGAGCCCCCGCAACTGCGGGGGCTCATGAGGATCTATGCCTCTTGCTAAACCCATTTTGTATCCATGTTGCTTTGACAACTGGGTGTCTTTGACGGTGAATTTACAATGATTTCCAAAACACAGTCTGTGTCCGCTGACAGTGAAGGGGATCAGTGTAAAACCTGTCAACAGACGTGTTTGGTTTTTGTCTTATACCTCAAAAGTTGTGAGTCATGCTTTCCAAATGTGCATGATAGTGTGCATGTCCACACCGGCTCAATATCTGGACCCCCACTTGGGGGACCTAGATTTAAATTTCCATGCACCAAGGGGCTGGAACAGTGGGATATGTGATACGCCCCCCTTCGGGGAGGCTTCCATATGCATTGCTTCCAGTCACTTACTTAGCGCACCCCCTCTTTCCTATCTTGTGTGTGTGTGTGTGTGTGTGTGTGTGTGTGTGTGTGTGTGTGTGTGTGTGTGTGTGTGTGTGTGTGTGTATGTGTGTGCTTGGACCAAAGTAGATCTATGATCATTGGTCTATCATGCACACTTCTCTCCCTTGACAGTGCCTTTTCCTATTCACTTGGTAGTTTCTTCTAAATTACAGGCACTGGCAGTCAACCCTTTCGGTCTGTTTTTTTTTTTTTTACTACAATTTCGACTGCAACCCCTTCCCCCTTTTTAGTAGGTTCTCTCTTAGGGTGCATGGAAATTTAGCTCTAGGTGGAGGCATGGAATGTATGCCCCTGCAGAAACCACAGTAAAATGTGGTCTTCTTTGCAGGTAAGCAGAAGTTCCTTCTCTTCCTCCAGTATTGCCGATGGTGTGCTGAAGAGGTCGCCAAGACCGAAACAGCTGTCCACACCGGCTCAATATCTGGACCCCCACTTGGGGGACCTAGATTTAAATTTCCATGCACCAAGGGGCTGGAACAGTGGGATATGTGATACGCCCCCCCCCCCTTCGGGGGTTGGGGGGGGGGGGCTTCCATGTGCATTGCTTCCAGTCACTTACTTAGCGCACCCCCTCTTTCATATCTTTTTTTTTTTTTTTTTGGTGTGCTTGGACCAAAGTAGATCTATGATCATTGGTCTATCATGCACACTTCTCTCCCTTGACAGTGCCTTTTCCTATTCACTTGGTAGTTTCTTTTATCTTAGGTCGCCTGTCTAGAAACCAGTACATCCCTTCCACAGGCATGCGTTGATCTTTGCGAAATTGACCTGCTCAATACCGGCACTGGTTGTTTTATAGAGGTGGTCGGGTTCGCAACGGACTTCCCATGCCTGCGATCCGTTCCATCTGCAAGAGGTGTACAGATGCCAAAGACAGTTTTACACAATTCCTGATCTGTCTAGTTTATCTTGTGTCAGCCAGCTACAAACTGCTACATACCATTCAGTCACCAAAGGCATAGATCCTCAAGAGTCTCCCTATGTCTTCTTCTTCGGTGTATTCGGTTTGTTTGTTTGCTTGTTTGTTTGTTTGTTTGTTTGTTTGTTTGTTCGAAACAGATAGAAATTTTGGCAGTCTTTGACCTCTTTAATTCATATTCATCACCTTACCAATGAATTATTTAAAGCGACCTGCTACAGGGCAGGATTGATTGCTAAATTTTAACGATGCAGCTGGTTCTCAATTTGGCTTCAACTAAGACTTTCTTTTCACAATCCGTTTCTCAGTCGTCTAAGTAACATGGATACAAGAAGTGGTTTCAGCAAAAGGCGTAGATCCTTATGATACACGCAACTGTGGTGGCTCATGAGGATCAATACCTCTTGCATCTGGATTGCGTTCAGTTTTCATCGGCAGTGAACTGTTTAAGAACGTCTATAAGAAGATATTGCGAACTATTAACTCATTCAGCCCGGCGCACGCATTTCCCAAATTGTGGAGGCGTCAGTCTAACGACTATGCACCTGTTGCAGGAGATGGATCGAGCATGATAATTCAAGGGTAGTGCCAGATTAGCTTGGCGCCGACAGGGCTGAATGGGTTAATTCTTTAATGCCTGAGCAGGTCGCTTTACATAGCACACAAACTGAACCACCCAATGCGCAAAAGGCCATCGTTGGTCCTGTCAAGCAGAGCAGTTAATTAGTTTTAGAAAACACACGCAACAGAACCAAGCATCAAACATCACGCAAATACAAAGAATGGCGCGGGCGGGGTTGGGGGTGGGGAGGGTGGTGGGAGGTGGAGTGAGTGCCGGGGAGGGGTGGGAGTGGGTGGATGGGGTACTGGTTTTAAGCGGAGGTAGTCTGGAGGGGGGGGGGCAGTGGGGGGGGGGGGGGAGAAAGATGAGAGATCGGATTGAAAAGGGGAGTGGGGGTGGGGTGGGGGGGTGTGTGTGAGGGGTCGGGGGGCAATGTATCTCTTTTGATCATACAAGAAAATGTGTTAGTTCAGCCCAAATGTTTGAGTTCGTAATCCTATAATATACAGGAGCATGAACTAATTCGGTCCATAACTTCCCGCGAACTCAATAGCAAAGGTCTTTGGGTCCAAAACGGCAGCAGGCCCCGCGCACAGCTGTGCACAGATCCACTGCGTCCGTCGAGGGCCCGGAGACGTTTCGCTACTGGGGAAATCCCCATGTGCAAAGAGCATAGATCCTCGTGTACCCGCCTGCGGGGGCTCATGATGATCAATGCCGTTTTCTCCCCGAATTAGTATATGTGTTCCTAGAGCAGCGTCAGTACCTAGAACAACGTGTAATATCTCAGAACCACCTTCATAAGCTATGTTTACAGGCCTAGTATGACAAATTAGCCATTTTGGCATTTTGCAGTAAAGCGTCTTTACTTTATTACGTCTGGCGTCTAGACGTTTTGTGGACTTGCAGTAAAGCGATAAAATGTTAAGAGTCAAGGGACCATACTGGGATACTATATTAAACATCTACGAAGGGCAGACAATTAAACAGACAAATATAGATCAATAAATAGACATTATATTTTATACAGGCAGATAAACACACGCACACATACACACGGACATTTGGGCTGAGCTAATCTGGCACTGCCCTTGAATTATCATGGTCGATCCATCTCCTGCAACTGGTGCATAGTCATTAGATGACGCTTCCAAAATTTGGGAAATACGGCCGTCGTGCTCAATGAGCTATGTAGGCCTAAAGGTAAAATTGTTTGAACAGTACCAGTAAATCAAATCAAATGTATAAATGTTCAGGGAATGTTTAGCAACAACAATAACAACAACACAGCCATCCAAACATTTAGATCACATTTTTATGAATTGTGCACGCACACACACACACACACACACACACACACACACACACACACACACACACACACACACACACACACACACACACACACACAAACAAACATGTAGATCACGAGGTCACTCTCCTACAAACACGATGTTTTTGGTGGCTCTGATAAGCACGGTACCCTAACCTACAGAACTACTTTATAAATACTGACCTCATCTCAAATGATCGCTTTTTCGGGGTCGTGGAGGCGTTCCAGTACTTGACAGTGTTTCCGGTGACCGGTTTACGCCGGCATATCGTTTGTCTCAGAAAAAAAAAGAAAAGAAAAAAAAAAACACTTTCCTCAGTCAAAAATGCTGGTCCGCTTCATCGTTGGTTTGGCTTTGAGCCAGCATCTCTTGTGTGCTGGTAAGTAAACCCGGTTTAGAATTATTCATCATCATCTGCAGCAGCATCATCATCATCGTCATCAGCAGCAATAATAAGGCAAACTTGATTCCAGTGCGCGAAGGTCATCGGGCCGACGTCGGCCGCCGTTGGCCCGCGCACGGCTGTGCGCGGGCCAACGGCGGCCGACGTCGGCCCGATGGCTTTTGAACATTGGGATGACTACATTACACACTTCAGTCATCCGGTGTTTTCAGCAAAATATCTCTTAGTGTTTATTTGGTCATTTACGCAGTCAGCCAACACTTTCAAGCAGAATACAGCCTGAACAAATGAAAGAAATACTGATTCTGGTTAATTTCTGAAAATCAGTCTTTATCTTAGGTGGCATTGTATTACATATACATCAAATATAGTCCGTTTTTCAGAGGCTCACACACAATAATCATTGTGACAGCCTGATTGTACTCTGAACAAAATCTGTTACTGGCCACATGATCAATTTTGTAAATTGGTTTCAACGTTGGGAACAATTCTGTAATAGTACAATTTGTTTGGAAAGAAATGTACAGCTCCAATGAAATTATACAGTAAATCTACATTTCTTTGGGACGTGGGGGAATTTTTAACTCAATCAGCCCGACGGCCGTATTTTCCAAATTTAATCTAATGACTATGCATGAGTTGCAGGAGATGGATCGACCATGATAATTCAAGGGCAGTGCCATATTACCTTGGCGCCGACAGGCGCCAAGCTAATCTGGCACTACCCTTGAATAATCATGCTCGACCCATCTACTGCTGTAGTGGTTGTCTTTGAAAGTTTTATCACAAAGCACCAGATCTGATTATTGTTTCGTTTTCTTATCTATGGATCACACAATTTTCCAAAATATTAACAACGTTGGTAAAAGCTAAGAAAACTCACTTCAAAAACATGTGATTGAAAACAAAACATTCGATTTTATCAGTAAATGGTTGTCTTTCGTTTGACCTACTCAACATCGGGAATACTGTACACAAATTTAAGGGGAAAATAAATGTATTTACTTTCAAGCTGTCTGATTATATTTCACACCAAAATTGTCTAAATGACTAAAATGTTGACTTAATGTTGTGAAAAGGTGTAGCAGAGGGTGATGTCTGTTGAGCGTGGAACCAGAATGATTGCTTTAGGTTTAACTCATTCAGCCCCCGACACACCACAGCCAGACATGGATCGAGCATGATAGTTCAAGGGTGGTGCTAGAATAGCTTGGCGCCCATGGGACCACCCTTGAACTATCATGCTCGATCTGTCTCCAAAATTGTAATACAGACTTTCAGAGGGCAACTTCAAAATTGAGGGATTTCGGTCCTGGTGTGGAATGAGTTAACGCATCTGCGGAGGCTGAACAAAGCAATACAGGTTGATTAACTTTTCAGCATGAGTTTAGACCATGTAAATACCCCAGTCAGAATTCGTGGATCACTCCTACTTTAGCCAGCTTCCCCACCCCACCTTTTTTTCGTGTTTTTTTTTTTTTTTTTTTTTAATATATTATGGGGTATTTGGTACTGGGACATACTCGCGCTGTTTCCTAATTTGTTTTAATCAGTCTTGTCTTGTGTATGTGTGTGTGCGTGCGTGCGAGCGTGCTTGTCGTGCGTGCGTGCGTGCGTGCTTGTGTGCGTGCGTGCTTGTGTGCGTGCGTGCGTGCGTGCGTGTGTGTGTGGTGTGTGTGCGTGTGTGTGTGTGTGTGTGTGTGTGTGTGTGTGTGTGCGTGTGTGTGTGTGTGTGTCTGTCTTATCGCGCCACCAGGGACGGGCTGTTAGGCCTATAAGATGTTGCGTACCCAATCCACCATGAATCGTGACACTAGGCTACATTATCTCTATTTCAGGAATGCTGTGTACACAGAATTTCCATTATGTGTTGCGTTCTGAAGTCCACAAAATACAGTGACGTAGACCGCACTTCGCAGTCACGAATTACATTGGGCCACTGACATGTCCGACAAAGATTCAAACGCAGAGCAGATCAATATTTTTTAAGCGCTATCGAAACAACACAATAATGATCAATGTATTTCAAAGCAAACATACAAACAAGTACACAATGAGCTATTTATTTGTTCTTGGGTGATCGAAAGGGTCAGCGGATATTTTCCATCACGCAAGAAAAGATATGTAGCTTATTGTGTACTTGTTGTACGTATAATGACGAGCAAAATTAGTATTTCCGATGATTCCAAAATTGTCGCATTTCTTCACACTTTGCTCGTCAGCATGTATTTTCAGAAAGGGTTTTAACTGAGGGTGGTATCTGCTGGGCGCCGGCAATGCTAGCTTAATCCTTTTAGCTCCAAGGTCCCATTTCTCAGATTTTGGAGGTGTTGAGAATTACCGACACTATCCTTGAATTATTATGGTCAAGCCATCTCCTGCAAAAGGAAGCCGGGACTAAAAGGGTTAAGCTAACTTTTTTTCTTCTTTTTATTTTTATTTTATTTTATTTTATTTTCGGGGGGGGGGGGGGGGGGCGGGGAGGGAGGAGGAGGAGAAAAAAAGTTGCTTTGAAAGTTCACGTGGCCATTTCCTTATATCGAACACATAACTTCCGAAGGTGAATCCGCTGCAAGAGAGATAGATTTCCTGTTCTGTAGTGTCCAATGTTAAAATAAAAAGAACTATATACCGATGTGGATATTCCTGTACAAATAACACAAACCACACGTAACTGATATAAACAAGACACACAGAGCGACAGAAACCAAAGAGTATAGAGGCTACGCGTAGCCTCTATACTCTTTGGCCAGACCGGGAAGAGTTGATGAGTTGCTTTGAAAAGGATCAATAGCAGCAACAGTATCTGGTAAGTAGCAGTACACCTTTCAATAGACCCACAAATCTGAGGGCAGTCAAACGTCTGGAATCATTTCCCACCTCAGTTATTATTGCCTTCCATTTCCCGTCTTCTTCTACTATTTACACGTGCGGCTCATGCGTTTCCACACTCTCAAAATATTTAACACGGGTGGGATCGTGTGGTGTGTGTGTGTGTGTGTGTGTGTGTGTGTGTGTGTGTGTGTGTGTGTGTGTGTGTGTGTGTGTGTGTGTGTGTGTGTGTGTGTGTGCGTGCGTGCGTTCGTGCGTGCGTGCGCGCGTGTATGAGTGGAAATGGAGGGGTGTGATGAAAGGAGGGTGATCGGGGATATAGCTACGACTAACAGGCACACATTAACTCATTCGCGGCAAGCCGCATCCGGATGCACGGTTTATGAGTTAATTTCCTTTGGCCGAAAAATCGAACAGCTTGTTCTTATTTGCTCCATGCCTTTGGGCAAAAAAGTGGCAGACTTGTCAAAATGTTAATAATGTAGGGTCTTGTACAGCTTGAACTCGTTGACCGCTGCTGGCGATGCCGCCGCTTGGCGTGTGAATACGCGTCTTTCCGGCGAGCGGCATCGTCAGTAGTAGACTGTTTACGACTGTCAGGGCTACGAAGCATCTGCTACAGCGAGATGCGGCAGGAGTTCCAGTGCTACGACCTGTGGCCCCCATACACCAACAGTAACTGGCACCTGCCCGCCTCCCCCTCCGAGCAGAACATCCACTTCAAGCTGTACACGACCAGAAACCCCACCAGTCCCCAGACCGTCAATGCCATGGACGCCAATTCCCTGAGGAACTCCAACTGGGACTCCACTAGACAGACGAAGTTCATCGTGCACGGGTTCACGGACTCCAGCGACACTCCATGGATGGGCCCAATGGTTCGGGCGCTACTACGAAGGGTGAGATATGTTGAAAGCGACCTGTGACATGGGGATTAGGGGTAGGGCGGGGGCTCTGACTGCTAACTTAGCCGATACAAACAGGTTATCAATATTGTCTTGCCTTTACTATTACGTTTCTGCCCTTCTTTTCACAATCCATTGAGTAGGCACAAGTAACATAGGATTTCCACTGCTCCAGTTGTTCTTGAGTGCCAGGACACAATAGATTCAGAGTCCGAAATAGCTCAGGCGGTTAAGCGTCGGAGCAGGAGAGCGAAAGGAATCGCCGGGTCGTGGGTTCGAATCCCCGTCCCGGCCCCGTTAGCTGGACTCGCAATCCAGGGGTAAAAGACGGGCTTGTTCAATAGCATGTCCGTGACAGGTCCTGGTAAATCAAAGTGGCACAGTTGGAGTGTGTCTGAGTTGATCAGTATTCAGGTCGTACTCCATAGGTAATAGATTTCCCTGTCCCCCATAACCCGCCCGTCAGTGCCGTCCATTATCACTTCGGTGCCGTGGACGTTAAACCCAAACTAACCAACCAACCAACAATAGATTAACGACATAACAGCTACATTGATTGATTCATTGATTCATTGATTCATTTAGTGAGTGAGTGAGTGAGTGAGTGAGTGAGTGAGTGAGTGAGTGAGTGAGTGAGTGAGCGATCAAGCGAGTGGGTGAGTGAGTGATCAATGAGTGAGCGAGCGAGAGAATGCAGCCGCTTGTGAGGACAGCTTACACGACGACAATGAAGATGCTAATGATGATGATAACTTACAGAACGTCAACGTGATCGTGGTGGACTGGGCGGGTGGTGCCAAAGGCCCCAACTATTTCCAGGCGACGGCTAACACCCGGGTGGTGGGTGCTCAGATCGCCACCCTCATCCTGACGGCCGGCACCCTGGGGGCCGCCCCTTCCACCTTCCACGTCATCGGCCACTCCCTGGGGGCGCAGATCGGGGGCTACGTCGGGGAAAGCCTGCAGGGACTGGGCAGGATCACAGGTGAACACTTGATATCATACTTGATTACAAGCAGCCATTGGTATTGTTTATAGTACCGTGTGGATGCACATGAGGGTAACAGTACCGGTGTGACAGTGCCGGTGGCTGCATGTACAAGGGGGTAACAATACTGGTGGCTGCATGCACAAGGGGGTGACAGTACCGGTGGCTGCATGTACAAGGGGGTAAAAATACCCGGCGGTGGCTGCATGCACAAGGGGGTGACCGTGCCGGTGGCTGCATGTACAAGGGAGGGGGGTGGGGGGGGGGGGTAACAATACCGGTGGTTGCATACACAAGAGGGTAACAACAGGGGTGGCTGCATGCGCAAGGGGGTGACAGTACCGGCGGTTGCTTGCGCATGGCGGTAACAGTACCCGTGGCTGCTTGCACAAGAGGGTAAAAGCACTGGTGGGTACATGCGCAAGGTGATAAACTTATGCATTAGCCGAAACACAGCAACAACTACAACAACAAAGCACCCGCAGACACGGGACTCGTGAAAATCTACGCCTTTTGCTGGCACCTTACAAATCCATCAGTATCTCTGCCGATAGCTGGAATCACTAACGTGTCCTTTTGCCTCGGCCAGACGGCCGTTTGCCTGACACGGGTATTCGATGGTTTCACGTAGACTGGAGCGTCCACGTGGGCTCACATCCTCTGCCCGACGTCGACTGCAGTGGGCCCGCGCATGTGCGCGGGTCCACTGCTGCCGACGTCGGCCAGAGGACCTTTGCTACCCTCAAGCACTTCCAGCAGATAACTAATTTATTCAACAATACGTCTGAGATGCTCCCAATAAATGACCTCATTTCTAGCGCCCGGCAGATAATCAAAAGAAATATAAGCAGGGCTGCGAATACAAAAGAAAGCAAGTCCTTTTTTTTTTTTTTTTTTTTGGGGGGGGGGGGGGGGGGGGGGGAATCGAGATTTTCACTGTATTGCTATGAACATCCTGCTTATATAGACTTACTGTGTTTTGCCTTCGTAGGACACAGAGAGCAGTAAGATCCGAAATCACATACCGTCTTACCAATATTATCCGCCTTTAATTTCGTTTAAAAGCGACGAGTGAGACTATGACCGTTTTGAAATTCGTTCTCATAAAACAGACGATCTGTAACCATATTGTCTTGTCGCAAAATGTCACCAGGAAATATCAAATCTGTCAAAAAATGATGTCAGTTTTATTAGGCATTGCACAAACAGATCTTAGGCCGACATTTTAAACTTTATTTTTCAAAGACGTTTATTTTAGATCAGGTGCGATAGCAAAAGTGAGTCTACTTCAAAGGGCAAGTGGTCGTCTGCCCGGAGTCTGTTACGTGGTGGAGTTGTAGTCGAAGTATGATAAACACACCAGACACACGCACGTAAGAGTTCTTTAAAATAAACCTCGTTCAGCTGCAATCCGTCACACGTGGCTTAAGGATGTAGACAATACTGGAGTAACAGTTCCAACAATATTTAATTCAGCGATGCGATATCCACACAGTAATGCACTTTCAAATGCACAAACTACTGATACAAAGTCTCTTCTGCGATGTCCACACTGCGACACAAAGTTTCTCATACACAGCGTCTCTCGCAATAAACTACGTGTCTCTACAACTGACAAAGCAAGACAATGTGCCACCGGGCTTTCCCAGCGCCCTCCTTATATATACTATCAAATTCCAGAATCTTCTACAGAAATCATACAACGCAACCAATCAGAACGAAACACGCAGCCGAAGCTCATTAACATAAACTTTCCAGATAAACTATAACAGGCTACAAAAACTAGGCTGCTCACTTCAGCTCTAAATTCTGGCGTATAATTAAGTCACATAAAAGTATGGTAGCTCTATCACCACGTTCCATGATAGCTCAAAAAGGTACGAGAACATTCCCAAAACAAAATAAAGGCTGCTCACTACACGCGCACAGGAAAACAAAAAGTAGCGAAAATGTTGCGATGTCAACTAACCGACGTGACACTTACGAGGCCACTAGACAGTGCGACCTTCCTAGAACGTTCCGGACTAAACTTAACAAAACGAAATCGGCTCTACTCACGAACAATAGAAAATCTTACTAAAAAGACACGTGAACCGTAACCAAGATAGCTCAAATAAACATCGGATCGTTACCTACGATCAACACACGCACGCTCTCACAGGATAACACAACCACAATCGTAACAGAGTCCGTGGTAAACTTTTGCATTGGAATTTTCTCGGAGACCTTTGAAGCACAGTATACAAACCTTCCTATTAATCCCTTCAGCCCTGACGCCCTACAGCATGAGGTGGGTCGACCATGATAATTCAAGGATAGTGCCAGATTAGCTTGGCGCCTATCGGCACCAAGCTAATCTGGCACCGTCCTTGAATTATCATGGTCGATCCATCTCCTGCAACTGGTGCATAGTCATTAGATACGCCTCTAAAATTTGGGAAATACGTGCGTCGGGCTGAATGAGTTAATACTTCGCGGCAAGACCCTTTTAAGCAGACCCATATCCGTGAACTCTCTCAGAGGTCAAGGTCAGATGGAGTCAAGAAATAGCCAAATTGTTTTCTCAACTACAATTTTCAACTCCAAACTAAAACTTGATACAGCGTTACCTTATTGTTACAGTAAGACAGCCCTATACATATTAATTTGGAATATACGGTAAAATGCCTATTCTGATGCAATTTAAATATATATATATATATATATATATATATATATATATATATATATATATATATATATTATATATATATATATATATATATATATATATATATATATATATATATACTTATATATATCCACGTTTTTGCAGACTCTTCACTCAAACTGGGCACAAATTAAGACCTTTCTGTACATACTAAACTGTTATCTCTTAGCAAAGGTTCTCGGGCCCACGGCGACCGCAGCGGCCCACGCACAGCTGTGCCCGAAGGCGTTTACCTACTGGGGTTAAAGGTCACAGGAGGATGACGACAAATTCGTAATACGTATATTCCTTACTAATGGGATGGCTTAGTGTAGAGCACACTCGACCTACGAAAGGGAAAACGCTTGGGGCTTAACAAATCAGATAGGTGAGGCTAGCGCTGGTAGAACAGTACACATACCAAGGGGAATTACTCAGCGCTGGACATACACACAGTTAGATACCCTGCCCCCTTCCTACCAGGCACCCAATACGCAGGTAAAGAACAAGACTATCATATACAGCCCTTAAAAGGGATGTATATGACAGTCTTGTTCTTTACATGCGTATTTTGCTTTGGGCTGGCGATTGGGTGCCTGATAGGAGGGGGCAGGGGATCTAACTATGTGTATGTCCAGCGCTGAGTAATTGCCCTTGGCATGTGTACTTAACGTCTTTTGTCCACCACGAAGGTGATTTCAAAGACGGGGCACTGAATAGGGTCTGAACAGATTTTGACCCCAGCTGGATTCGAACCCGCGACGTTTCGGAGGAACGTCGAACGCTCTGCCACCGAGCCCACCTAGCTTCCCAAAAGGGGTGTCGTAACCAACAAAATCATTAATAATAATAATAATAATAATAATAATAATAATAATAATAATAATAATAATAATAATAATAATAATAAGAAGAAGAAGAAGAAGAAGAAGAAGAGAATAAGAAATTGTTGTATTGAGAGCACTCTACAATTTTTTTTAAATTTATTTTTTTTTTTTTCGTCTTTCTCTCAGGTCTTGACCCGGCTGCGCCATTGTTTGAGAACTATGACGAAAGGGTGAGACTGGACAGAGGTGACGCACACTTTGTTGACGTCATTCACACTGACGCGGTGCCCCTGTATGAAATCGGTAAGTGCACCATTTACCTTCATTGACCTTCATGAAGCTCTTACAGAAATATTTTTAATATTAATATTCAGTTTTGCGTTTTTCGTTGTCTAGGCAAATAGTTCCATGCACGAGGTGTACGCGGAAAGAATGAATTGAACAGGGCCGGATGTGTTATTTGTTTCACACTAGTTGTCTCCTCGATTCGTTACCGCTGATGAGCGATTCGAGGGAGACAACCAGCATGGGTTTGCTCCATCCAGTTGGACGAAGGAGTGAGGCACTGTTTCCACAGGATGGGTTCGCACTTGATAAAGACGTGTACCTCTGGGTCTTGCATGAGCCTGCTGGATGGTTATCATCAGTTTAGCTCTAAAAGGAAAAACGTTAAACCATTTAGCCCCAAATGCCTCCAGCAGGTGATTGGTTGACCATGATAGGCGCCAAGCTAATCTGGCACTACCCTAGAATTATCATGGTCAATCCATCCCCTGCAACTGGTACATACTCGTTAGGAAACACCTCCAAAAATTGAGAAATGGGACCTTGGGGCTAAAAGGGTTAAACATTTAGGGCGTAAAGTCTTTCGCCACTACGAAGGTGATTTCAAAGACAGTACAATGTTTGACCCCACCGGGGTTCGAACCCATGACCTTCCGATCGAGGGTCCGACGCTCTACCATGTGAGCCGTCCCGTCCCCAGCTCTGACATGACCACATATAATAATAATAATATGGGCACTGAAATAAAAAATAACAGATGTAAACTATTAAGATGTATGTTTTTCATTCTCTGTGGTCAGGTCTGGGAACTGTGGATCTGATTGGTCACGTGGACTTCTTCCCCAATGGTGGCAAGGACCAGCCAGGATGTCCGGCGGTTAAGTTCAACTGGGTGCAGCTGCTGACGGGTCAGATCAATGGTAGGCCTACGTACTTCACTGAACGTCACTGTGTGCGTCACTAAGTTTCCAGGAGTCAGAAAGTCGTCTGGTAGGCGCGTTCCCTTTAATTTAAGCCGTGCAGGGATAACTTAGGTTAACATTGGGGGGTGTTGTTTACGTTGTTCAGCAATGGGAAGTATATACACTAGTCCGCATAAGTTAAGGCCCAGTGTCTCTTTTCAGTAGTTCTCACAATTTATTTTTTCTCCAATAATGTAGAGTGCGATCAGGTGTAAACTGAGTTACTCTGTGACTTTACATAATGCCGTATATGTCTAAACCTGTTTTGCAGACGCTGCTGTTCAGTAAATGCGTAGAATAACGTTTTAAAAATTGGCCCATTCTCGAAAATTGCACTAAACGTTGACCGTTTTTATCTTACACAGCAAAGTTGCTGCAGGATATTGCATAATGCACGTGCAAACAATGACACCCGTTAATACTTTTCGGGTACTTAAAGGGCGGTAACCGGGGCTTGCAGCAAGCATGCCTCCAAGATACAGAATGTCTGCACTGGATCGTGGCCGGGCTCTAGGATGGCTCCAAGACGGAATCTCCGGACGAGAAGTTTCAAGACGACTGGGAGTGAGCCACTCGGTCATCCGCCGCCTGCAGGAACGCTTTCAGATCACAGGAAGCGCCGAAGAGCGCCCACGCTCTGGACGCCATAGAACAACAACAATCCGGCAAGTCGTTTGTACCCAGTGTTTACTGAACAGTTTTAACGGGTGTCATTGTTTGCACGTGCATTATGCTAATATCCTGCAGCAGCATTGCTGTGTAAGCTGAAAACGGCCAAAGTTTAGTGTAATTTTAAAGAAAATGTCAATTTTTTCAAACGTTATTCTACGCAGTTACTGAACCGCAGCATCTGCAAAACAGGTTTAGACATATAGGGCAGTATGTAAAGTCACAGTGTAAATCAGTTTACACCTGATCGAACTCTCCATTATTGGAGAAAAACATAAATTGTGAGAGCTACTGGAAAGAGACGCTGGGCCTTCAAACAGTGGATTAAAAGCACGATCACACGCGAGATATCGCATGTTTATCCGGTCTTTTAATCCACTGGTTGCGTCATGATGCGAGCAGTGTTTGATCTGCCTCTGACTTTTTTCTCTCTTTTTTTTTTTTTTTGGGGGGGGGGGAGAGGGGGGGGGGTTGGGGGGGGGGGCATTTTCATTCGTCATGTTTATGTCATTTCACACTATTTATGAATGTGGTAAGTAGTATTAATTGCCCTACGTCTGCAAAAGATCATTTTCTGTTGACCTACGTCTCATGTTGACAATTTTGTGTCATGTTTACAGCCTTGACGGACGGCATCGCGTGTAGTCACAATAGAGCCACGTTGTTCTTCACCGCCAGCATCAACGACAACAGCTTCCCGTCTCACAGATGTCCCGGAGTTGATGCCCTTGACAACGGTGCTTGCGCCTTCTCCCACCTGTGTACGAGCAGTTGCGCGCCAATGGGCTACTACGCTTCCAGTACATTCAGCGGGATGTACGTACTTCACACTGGCGCAACTTACCCGTTTTAAATGATAATTTTTTTTTCAGTGGCGTAGGTGCAGCACGCGAGAAGCACCTCCTCGTTAGACTGACCCGGGCAAATTTTTGACGATTACAGGAGTAATGCGTGAGAACGAATCTTACGTTAGATTAACTCATATCCGGATGCCGTTCGTCTCGAATTAGTTAAATCCTGATCACTTTGGTGTACGGCGGATGGAACTGACGCAATGAAGTTTAGCGTTAAGGCCCCGCCACACTTGCCGGTTGTGCCCCGATTTTGAAGCCGATTCCGATCCAATTGCGATCGGATGACGTCATATATCTGATCCGATCGAAATCGGCTGGGAATCGGGTGTTAGAAACTGCTCTATTTTTCCGATCCGAATCGGCCCCGATTGTAAGCTTCAACCAATCAGAGCGCGTCTCGCAAAGCACGTCGTTTCAGTTTGCAAATGGCGGAAGATCAGTACCACCGCCGTTGCTGATGTTTCGCACGCCTCTTCCTGAATATGATGCAAAACTGCTGATAATGCAAGCACATCATCATCACTGTCAAAACTAGCAGCCATTTTGCAGAACAGGTACGACTTTGATCTTCGGTTGAAACCGGTCGGCTAAAAAAAGTCGGGAAATGTGTGGCAGTGCACACGTTTTTATAGTCCGGCCCGATCACACTCCGATTCGAAACTGCTCGAGAATCGGCCTCAAAATCGGGCATGTGTGGCGGGGCCTTTAGTGTAATAACGCTCGAAAATGACTTTTTCGTTAGATGGACCCGGGGTAATTTTGCGAGTACGGCGAAGTGACCCAGGGTTACTCTTGTGCCAGAGTCATTTTGTTTTGGCGTTATACGGACGAGTACGCCGGAGTCGGCCTAGCATCAGAATCATTTGTATATATGCATGTGACCTACGAGTACGACAAAGTGACCTGGGATCAATCTAGCGTCAGAGTGATTTTGTTTTGGCGTGTTACACTGGTTTTACGTAAATTGAAACCACTAAGAAAAGAAAACATGTAAAGATATGTCGATCTTGACTGTTGTCCTTTGTTTGTGTATTATAATTTATTAGTATGTAATGTACAGGAAATGTGATATGAATACTGACGAGCAAAAGAAAAGCAACATCGTCCGAGTCATTGGATACGTTGAAGCGACATCATGAGTCGTCTGACACACTTCAGTGTTTCCGATGACTCGAATGGTGTTGCATTTTTTTTTTTTTAGCTCGTCAGTATGGGTGTGCGGTGTGATTTTATTTATTTATTTATTTATTTATTTGTTTATTTTATTTTTTGTGGGGGAGGGGGGGGGAAGGGGATGGAGGAGAGGGGTATCACATACACACATGCACACAAACACTCACAGCGATCAAAACAAAAGTAAGCAACAAGAACATCAACAATTAAGGCAGGAAACAGTGTTGTAATCTGCCATTTTGGATATTACGGACTTAAGCCGTTGAGATCCTATATATCAGACCACCCCATCACACGTAATTCAACAACAAACAACCGCGCAACTTTTAACTTTCATTATTTATTCATTTTAAAGCGTATTCGCCGGCACAGATATCTCGCGAGAAACGCGTACAACATTCCCAGTGATTACACTTTTGTCTGTCAAAAGGCGCCATAACCCTGTGATTCATGCATCAGTGCTGTGATCAGTAGGGCCTACCGGTGGATGAACGCAGAACAGTATTAACCCATTCAGCCCTTGCGCACTACAGCAGGAGATGGATCGACCATGATAATTCAAGGGTAGCGCCAAGCTAATCTGGCACTGCCCTTATATTATCATAGTCGATCCATCTCCTGCAACAGGTGCACAGTCGTTAGATGACGCCTCCAAAATTTGGGAAATACGTGCGTCGGGCTGAATGAGTTAATAGACGTTGTTCGGAATTCAGATGCAGGTCAAAGTTGCACGTGTTTTCAAGAAAACAGCGGATTAAAATCCCGGATAAACATGCGATTCGCATGTTTATCCGGGATTTTAATCCACTGTTTTCTTCAAAACACCCGCAATTTAAACCGCTTGTTTATCCGAGCTTGTAAACTACTGGGTTGTTTGTTTGTTTGTTTGTTTGTTTTTTGGGTCAAAACAACAAGTCCATTCCAAAATTTACAAGAATGGATAGGATGAGCCGGTACGCAAGACGTACATGCCCCTGGCGCTGGTCGGTGTTCTGTACCCCATGCTGACTGCTGTTCCCACCCCCAGCTGACACGCACCTCCATCATAGGCGGCCATGCTGGCGCACGTGTAGGAGGGGAAGCTGTTGTCGTTAATACTAGCGGTGAAGAAAGTGGTGGCGCGGTTGTGGCTGCAGGCGATGCTGTCAGTCAAGGCTGTCGTAACGAAATATATGACGTAAAGATTGATTGATTGATTGTACATTGCTTAACGTCCCGACAGCAACAAGGCTTTCTCAGGACGTGTCTGCACTGTTTGTGAAAAAAAAAACAAACTAAACAGAACATTGAATGTATGTCGCCAGCCGGTCAAATACGTTAAATAAACCTAACACATGGGGCCTAAATAAAGCTAAGACCATTTAGCAACACACATCCAATATTAAGAGCTACAGGCAGTGCAGACAGTAGGGAGATTTTTTAAAAGGCAAATACAGGTGAATGGACCTCAGGTAGACATAAACACATGCCCCAGAAAAGAGAGGAAAACCCACCCTGTGGGGCTGACCAGGGTATGACGTAAAGAGAAAAGATATGACGTAATGAGAAAATAGATATGACGTAAAAATAGAAGATATGGCATAAAGAGAGTACAGATATGACGTAATGTAAGGTCGTCAATGGGAATAGCTGCCCAAATACACTCAAAGTATTTCATTTTACAAAAATGTACTTACTGGCCCTTGCCAAATTGGGACAAATCAGCCGTGAAATAACAATAATAATAATAATAATAATAATAATAATAATAATAATAATAATAATAATAATAGCCTAACAACAACAACATCATAATAATAACCCAACTGCAAGAGGCAGAGAACTTTAAGAGCCCCTGCAGATACCATCCAGTTCGCAGTCAGCATAGCATTACTATGCATTACCCCCGCATACCCAAACCTAACTTCCCCCCCCCCCTATCCCCCTTTACCTGTGCAATCAGTATTATGTATAATTGTGTCTAGTTGGGTGTGAATGTGTAAGTGCCGCTCAGTGCATAAAGGATGTTTATGTGTGAGATGTGTAAGAGCTATGTGTAAAGATTTTGTAGTGTATACTTTGTTCATTTAGAATTTGTCTTTGTCTTGTTTGTACTACTTGTTATAAATGTACCAAAAGTGAATTTCTCTCCTCGAGATAATAAAGTACTCTTATTCTTAAACTGTCTTCATATATCATCAGTTCCGCCGTAATGTTATACCCGCGACAGCGAATTTGTAACAAACGAATTGGGTGCAAATCAACAATCCACATCGATATACAGAGGACGTTTTGCTTCCTGTGAGCACAATGACGTACACAATGACGTACGTACCACTGATTTGTCCTGTCAGCAGCTGCACCCAGTTGAACTTGTCTGGCGAACATCCGGGCTGGTCTTTGCCGCCATTGGGGAAAAAGTCCACGTGGCCAATCAGTTCTTTAGTTCCCAGACCTGACCACAGATGTTTTGAATCACAATATTTTGCAATTTTTCGCTATAAACTCCGTGTATAGCTGGTTTTCTTACAGCTGATCGGATCGAAGAGTTTAAGGGTAGTGCCTTAATAGCGCGGCGCCCGAGCGCCAAGCTATTCAGACACCATTATTAAAGTATCTCGGTCGATCTGTTTCCGGAACTGAAATGTAGTCTTGAGAGGACCTTTTGAATTTCGAGCTCATTTTTTAATGTGCTAAAAAAAAGCGACATTTACTGCTAAATGCAAATAGACCTCGAACCTTAATGATATTTTAACACCTGCAGAAATCATCACGACAAAAACCGATACCGACAGCCAAATGGTTAACATGGTAACATGAGTACCGTATCGCAACACAAAATAAGAAGTTATGTCATTTATCATCAGTCATGATTTTACAAAGCATATGATATAACAATATGTCTTCTTTAAGTCTCTTTACACTGTTTCCTATTGGCATGGCTCTATTCGATTTTTTCCCTGGTCGCTCGTTCTCAAGGCAACGGAAGTTCCCTTGTCACATGTTACCAAGTTAACATGTGATAAGTAGACTTCCTTATTATATGTTACGATCACAACGTTGCTCGCTGAGCAAAACGTTCCCCCCCCCCCCCACCCCCCCAAATAAATCTTTGGCCAGTCACATTTCTCGGTACAAACATATCCTACTCTTCATTCAGTCAAACCTCTAAACAAAAATATACCAAAATATAAATAATTTATGGGCTACACAACATAAAGAACTATATGCAGGTGTTCTGTGATACCGCTGGTACCAGATACATACAAAACATAACTGAATAATTGGATAAGTTGGATAATATCAATGTCAGTATCGGAGGTAAGATTCTCAGGCTAAAGCTCTCGATTCGTATCTCCGACATTGACCCCCCTTGACCAAACCCTCGAGGCGACAAGAACCACTGGCAAAGCCTAACTCATGATACAGCGGATAATACAGTCTGCTTTCTTGTATCGGTTCATGAATGAAACAACAACAATGTTTAACCAGGATGAATGGTGTACGTACCGGCTTCGTGCAGGGGTTGAGCGTCGGTGTGAATGACGTCAACAAAGGTTGCGTCACCCTTGTCAAGTCTCACAGCCACGTCATAGCTCTCAAACAGTGGAGCGGCGGGGTCAAGACCTACACAGAAAGCTTGTCTGTCGGTATTATGTTGATGAGAAGCCACAGGAACAGAAAACATACACAAGGTAAGTCCCCTAAACGCGGCTTTTGAATAAATACCACCAGGTGGTACTTATTTCAGACGTAAAAGTCACGGTCAGGGGTCATAACGCGTCTTGTGGACTTATAAATTAGTATGGTGGCAGCTAAAGCAAAACAAGAGTCCGAAATAGCTCAGGCGGTTAAACGTCGGAGCAGGAGAGCGAAGGGAATCGCCGGGTCGTGGGTTCGAATCCCGTACCGGCCCCAGTAGCTGGACTCACAATCCAGGGGAAAAAAACGGATTTGTTCAATAGCATGTCTGTTGAAAGGTTCTGGTAAATCAAAGAGGCACAGTTGGAGTGCGCCTGAGTTGATCAGTGTTCAGGTCGTACTCCATAGGCAATATATTTCCCTGTCCCCCATAACCCGCCCGTCAGGGCCGTCCATGATCACCTCGGTGCTGTGGACGTTAAACCCGAACTAACCAACCCTAAAGCAAAACATTCATACACGGATCTATGCGTCATCTATGTCACTGGGGTTGGTCAACGCTAAACCAGAGCCCAGTATTCTCTTACCCAGCCCATGTACGTTTTCTGCACCGAATACACCGCCCCCCCTCCCCAACCCACCGCCCCCACCCCCCACCCCGCCAAACTGCGCTCCCCGTAGCATCCGCTGAGTCCACGGATGCTTCATACACAAGCCACAATGATATGAAGTTACTCAGCCCATATATACACTGCCAGGACCTACAAACGATATGTGAGAAACCATCACTTATCCAGTCGAGGATAAACCCGCCTGCTCGAGTCAAGAGGCATAGATGCTCATGGTTATTCAAAATGCCAGCAAGAGGCACAGAATCTCATGAGCCCCCGATTCTGTGCCTCTTGCATTTGGGTTTTGTTGGCTATTTCCTACGTCCTGGCAGTGAACAATTGAAAGTGTAGTCAAGAATGATCCCAAACGTTCACCTGTGATCCTGCCCAGTCCCTGCAGGCTTTCCCCGACGTAACCCCCGATCTGCGCCCCCAGGGAGTGGCCGATGACGTGGAAGGTGGAAGGGGCTGCCCCCAGGGTGCCGGCCGTCAGGATGAGGGTGGCGATCTGAGAACCCACCACCCGGGTGTTAGCCGTCGCCTGGAAATAGTTGGGGCCTTTGGCACCACCCGCCCAGTCCACCACGATCACGTTAACGCTCTGAAATCATCACCATCATTGCCAATAGTATCGTCATCATCCTGATCATCGTCATCGAATCGTTGTCATTTTCGTCATCAATGTCGTCGTCCTGATGATTCTTGTCGTCGTAGAAGTAGTCACCTCCGTCATATTGAATATTGTGGTCGCTACCGCTGTCACTATCAACCTCGTAACCAGATGTTTCAATATGTTTGTTTATTTCGTTCACTCCTATTGGGGTATGGAAGAAATAGACTTACTGCAAAAATAAACTAAAAATCAAAAGAGGAAATAAAACATAGAGAAACGAAGAAACGCGACATGAACTGTCCATGGCACCTGCTGTCTTTTACGTATAATACTGACGAGAAGAATAGACCATGTGATGGCTGATTTCGTTCAGTGGGATATACTTCAACCAAAAACAGAACGAACAGTTCCAGGTAGTGAATTTAGGTCTCTCTCCAGTCTATGTCGCTGCCCGTGCCGTCGTCGTCGCTTTCACTTTCTCGCCATCGCCTTTGTTATCATCATCGATTATCTTTATCATCATCATCATCAATCCAGACCAAGAGTTGCCACATTCCTTCTGCGATAAGATAGTAGCGGCCGAACATTACTTGTTTGTCTATTTTGAAGAAGGATATTTACCCGAAATATTAATAAATTGTGTTGTAATTGTCTTTTCTAAGCGTGTTTCTTTCTCCGTTAGGTTCTTCTCTATCATCATCATCATCATCATAATCATCATCATCATCAGCATAAGCTTCTTTTTCTTTCTCGTGGAAAATAGTAAGGTTTCGTTTGCAACGACTGACTGCCAACAAGGAACGACAGCGAAATCAGGGCGGACAAACCAGCGTGTTCCCTAAGCATAGACAACACTCCAAACATCTCCAAGTGGCGTAGATCATTATGAGCCCCGAGGGCTCCTGAGGATCTACGCCTCTTGGGCGCATTTTGAGCGTTGTCTGTCCGGCGTGATTCGCTCTTGTTCGTTGTTGCGAGTCGTTTGTATCAAACAAAACCTGACTAATATTAGCCAGATGTGCCATACAGGTCTTGCACTGGCCTTCAGGAGTACTCTTTTCTGTCCACCTGCATTTTCCCAAGAGTCGCTGACATAGTTTTATCGAGGGCAAACGAGAGGACACTGAGTTTATAGTATACAGACTTTTTTTCAGCTCCTACATCTGTCTTAGAGTTTTCTCTTTTCTTTTCCTTTTTGATTGCATTGGTTTATTTTGAAACCCTAAAATTTAAGAAATTGTGTCGTACTTGTCCTTTATAAGAGTGGGTTGTTTTGGTTTTGTTTGTTTGTTTGTTTCTTTGTTTTTTGTTTGTTTTGTTTTGTTTTTGTTTGTTTGTTTGTTCGTTTGTTTGTTTGGTTTTTTTGTTTTTGTTTGTTTGTTTTTTGTGAATTTTTATTTGCATTTTACTCGCTTGCCGGTGACCCTTTTGGTCAGGATTTATCTTGATGGTTGGTTGGTTGGTTGGTTGGTCTGATACAAGACCCTACCATCTGCAAATAGAACCTTTCAAGACCACTTTCACATAGGAAATACCGGAAACACCCCCACACCAAATGTCCAAGTCTTACCGCGCTAAGCTGTATCATGGTGAACCTGTAGCCAGTTCGCAAACTAGAGCGTGTAATGATTCGCCAAAAGACCCCACATATCATCCACATGTGAATGACTAAAGTTCAATTCCTACACGTAGAAAGGCCACGCATAATCCGAAAATATACACATGTTCCCATTATTTATTACGAAATATGAAGTTTAGATCGCGCAGAATACGCAAGAGGTTTACATACCGAAATATCATAATAATGCGAACAATGCAACAAAAATGCCAGAATGTTAGTAACAAGGGAAATAACGTCACATTTGCATTGAAATGCAGATTTCAGTTTATAGATACTGAGTTAAAAATAGTTTCGTATTACACTTTCTTGTTTCATATGTTGCAAGTTACCTTGCATCCTATTTTTGTTGTTGTGCAAAATGGACACTTATTACGGATTTTATTTGTTGATTCAACTGTCGAGTTGGAGTTGGAGTTGTGTACTATTTACGAAAATAAATGCGTCGATCCTGTTCAAAAGATGGCTTAGACCTATATCGCTATTCTGCGATTGTGAAAGGTTCTATAAAACATAAAAGTGGAGTATTCGTACACTATCATTTTCTAGACAGACCGAGTGGCTGACACTTCTGCAACTGTTTGATCCATAGTCACCGAGCGCGTTTCGCGCTCGGTGACTATGGATCAAACAGTTGCAGAGGTGTCAGCCGCTCGGTCTGTCTAGAAATGATAGTATACGAACACTCCACTTCTATGCATTAATTGTTTTCAAACTCTGAGAAGCAGAGACCCCTTTCCTAAGAAAGAACGAAATAAAAAAAAGATACTCCCATCTACCCCTGTACAGCAGAACCTATTTTGAACCGCAACCTTGTTATAAATCACCTGTCATTAAAGACCATCATTTCGGTGGCTGACGCCACCTGATTGATGGCCTTTAATGACAGGTGACTCTCTTCACCCCTCAAATATGTTCTCGATATATCACCTGTCTTTGTAGACATTTTTTTTCTTGCAACGGTTTTGCTCAAAACACGGTCTTTGTACAATCTTCTGCTGTAAACTCTTCCCCTACGCCCATCCCCTCACCGCCGACCCATATCAACAAACACCACCCCCTCCCTCCTAGCCCCCCCCCCCCCCGAACCCGTCCTCCTCCCTTCTAGCCCCCCCCCCCACCCCCACCCACCCACCCGTCCTTCTCTCAACAGCCCACCGCCAGACCCCAAAAATAATCCCCACTCTGTTTCTGCCGAAGTGTATTATCTTCTTGACACGTTTAAAAATCAACACTAAAACCACACGTACAGGTAGGTCTTTGTGTTTTGGGACAAAATGTCTTTTTAACAAAAGTTCCATCTTTTTAGATGTCTTCCTTGATGGCTTTTGCAAACCAGATAGACTGGATACCATCCCTGACGTCTGTTTTGCAAATGTCATCAAGGAGGACGCAAATGTTACAATCTGATCGTTCTGCGTCTGTAATCTTAACCCCTTTACTGCCAAGAAGAACTGAGCCCGGTTCAGCTGCAAAAGGTATAGATCCTCATCAGCCCCTGCAGCTGCAGGGGCTCATGAGGATCTATGCCTCTTTTTGTCAATGCTCCGTGGGAGGCTGAGTCAGTGTTGAATTATCACTGGCAGTGTTTGGTGTTGACTTAACACTGCAGTGAAGGGGTAAAACCGACATGTTCACAGCCAGTCAACCTCACAACGTGGCATCTTTCTTACCAGAACAAATATAATCATCAACTTGTTCTGCCGCCAAAGCCACACGCAGACAACGAATTAACCGTTGACATCTCACGGGTAGTGTCAAATTAGCTTGGAGCGTTTTCAGGCGCCATGCTAATTTAGCAGTGCCTGTGAGCTTCTTTCAATCCATCACCCTGGCCAGTCGATCCTAAATGTAAACTAGAGTCGACTTCGCTTATAACAAGATCCGCTATTACAAAAGTCGGATGTTACAAACACTTGATGGGAGGTCCTGATCCCACATTTTATACGTAACGTATTTCGCTCAACACATTCTACCCGAGGACCGAAATCCCCAAATTTTAAAGTTGCCCTCTGAAGGACTACAGTTACAGTTCTAGAGACAGATAAAACATGATAGTTCAAGGGCGGTGCCAGAATAGCTTGGCGCCTATGGGCGCCAAGCTATTCTGGCACCACCCTTTAACTATCATGTTCGATTCATGTCTTGCTATGGTGTGTCCGGGCTGAATGAGTTAAAACAAACTTTCGGTTATAACAACAACAACAACAAAAAGTTCGGATCACCTGGCGTTTTCGTATATTCAAAGCTACTGTGTGTGACTGTGTAGGGAGTGTAAGAATACCTCGATGCGTGATAGTGTAGGAGCGTGCCGACCTCATTCTATTATCTTCCTGGCAAGGACAGCGGAAGGCTTTTTTCAAAGGTTTTTCAACCACTCTCTCGCCAATATCCTCAAGAGGCATAGATTGTCAAAAGTCCATGCAGCTACAAAATGTCATGCAATCTATGCGTTTGTTGATAACGGTCGTGTCCGTATACCTCAATGTCTTCTCCTTCGAGCGAGACAAAGGTACTCTTGCACCAAGAGACTATTTCGACAGAGGTCTTGTATGTCATGAGTTTAAAAAAAAAAAAAAACGGACGTGGGGAAAAGTACAAATCCTTGCAGAAAGACAAACAGCTGCAGGAGGCATAGATCCCCATGAGACCCCGCAAATGCGGGGTCTCATGAGAATGTATGCCTCTTGCTTGCGTCGGTTATATCTATGTACCTAAGGAAGACGAAGTTACCCAGCAGCGAATCTGTCCTTGTTTCATATAAGTCATTCTTAGTTGCTCCACGGTAGTGACATGATTAAAAACTGGTCTCTATTGATATTATAGTGACAACTGTTGAATAAAAGGCAAATCAGAACTGAGAGTTTTAGTCTTAAATAAAACGTATTTTGTAGGAAGTTTGCTTTAGGCTAGTTTCACAGTTTTCCTGACAAAGAAAGAAGTGTTTTTGGTTTAAATATTGTATCTAATTTTAAACTCCGCACCATACCTGAGAAGCGTCAAATTGGTCGGGTTTTTTTTTGTCTACCGTATTTAAAAAATACAGTAGACGTTGAAATGGGGCTGGTCGGAGCGCATTCCGGAGCATGCACATGACCTTTATGGCGTACGGGGCAGAAATTCTGGCAAGAAGTAACAAGATAAAAATGACGTCAAGTCTAGCTACGCAAACCTTGCTAGAGAACGTCTTTTTCATGACAAAGCGCCGTGTGTGTGTGTGTGTGTGTGTGTGTGTGTGTGTGTGTGTGTGTGTGTGTGTGTGTGTGTGTGTGTGTGTGTGTGTGTGTGTGTATGCTTGCGTGCGTGCGTGTGTGTGTGTGTGTGTGTGTGTGTGTGTGTGTGTGTGTGTGTGTGTGTGAGAGAGAGAGAGAGAGAGAGAGAGAGAGAGAGAGAGAGAGGAGAGAGAGAGAGAGAGAGAGAGAGAGAGAGAGAGAGAGAGAGAGAGAGAGAGAGAGAGAGAGAGAGAGAGGATGTGACAACGACTAAAGGCCGCGTTTGAGGACGAACAAGCTTGAAATTTTATGATATTGTCCCTAAAAGAATAATCTCTGGACCTTTTTTACGATGTTTTGATTAGAAAAACAGAAGATAGTGGTAGAAAACCCTTTAAAATAGAAACAAATAACGACGTTTCGGATCAAAGATCCTTCCTCAGGTGACATGGAAACAAACGTAGAACAGAAAAGAACACCAGAAAGAAAAGACGTCATCCTGTATAGAGAGAATTTAGAATGACGTAAAAAAAAAAAAAAAAAAAAAAAAAAAAAAAAACCCACACACACACACACACATAATGACGCAAATACACATGCACAAAACACGTAGCACAAAACTTACGTCTATATACATACACGTCACTGCATACATTCGCATTCACTCGTGCCTACTGCAGCTCACGCACATGCACACACACACACACACACACACACACACACACACACACACACACACACACACACACACACACACATACACACACACTCAAAGGTAGCATCCAGTATCAAGATGTTTTGATTAAGATGCTCATTGGCGAGAAAATGGCCGTTTCACAAAAACCGGTTGATCCACACTAGAGTCCGTAATTGTTCTTGTTTTGCGTTTTGATAGATAAAAGGGACATATTGAATGAGTTTGTTAACCAGCATTGTACCTATAAAACGTTTTGATTGATAATAAGATATTTTTGGAAAAAAATATATTTTCACGTTTTTGGGATTAATTTCACGCATTATATAATCTTAAAACAATTGAATCTTTTTTTTACGAAAAAAAAACACAACAATCTTCTCATTAATAATCGCATGATTTTTCGTATGCGGTATTTACATAAGCCCACAGTTTGTCTCGGCGGTCGGGTACGATTAGGTCTATTGTGACTTGTATGCCTTAGGTGTGAAAATCAGACTATGTTCTGCACCACTTTTTCGGAGTCATTTGTAAAACAGCTAACATAACTTTAATTTTCTTTTACGAAAAAACAAACAAACTGTCTTCTCATTAATACCCGCATGATTTTTTCGTAAACAGTGTTTGCGTAAGCATGCTGTTTGTCCCGGCCCTGGGGTAGGTTTAGGTCAAATTGTGACCTGTAAGCCCTAGGCGTGAAAATCAGCAAGAAAATTGCAAAGTTGATTCTCTGATACGTCAAATGTTAGTACTGCGATGAGTGTGGTAAACATCGAGTCGACACTATGAACATCGCGTCGTGGGACTTCTTTGGAATTAAATAGCTATGCTACGCCAGACCACAGAGCTTACGAATGGCGGGAATCGCTGTGTGTCCGTCTTTATTTCTGTGTGCCAGTATGTGTGGATCAGAGGGTGGGTTAGAGCAGAAGGAGAGGGATTCCTGTCGCTACACGAGCCCACAGAACGTACTAATGGCGGGAAGCGCCGTGTGTCCGTCTTTATTTGTGTGCGCCGACGTGTGTGTTGATCAGAGGTTGGCTTCGAGAGGAGGAAAATAGATCAGCATAATAAGCCTAAAAATATGAACAACTCCGAATGTTCCTAAAAGATAAACGCATCTGAGCTCCAAATAGTACGGTCGACTTTGGGATGAAACCCTCATCTTGTTTATTTAAGACAGTTTTCACCAGTCAAAAAGTAGTGTGTTTGTACAAAACGTAGCATGTTTGTATAGTGTGTTTGTGATTTTCGTGAACCATCTTTACTTCTTGACAATTTCTTTGGGAGGAAAGTTTTGATACACTTCTTTGACAGAAAGTGGTTTGTTTTTTACACAAATACCCGACTATTGTCTAACTAAATCTTTTGTGTCCGGCACAGGTAAGAGATGCAAAATCAGAGGTTTTCGACAGGTGTTTTTTAACCTTTTTTTAGTTCCCATTTGAAGGAGGTGCCCAATGCGCAAAAGGCCAGAGGGCCGACGTCGGCCGCCGTTGGCCCGCGCACAATCGTGCGAGGGCCAACGGCGGCCCGAGGGCCTTTTCTCACTGGGTGAGGGTATAACAAAGCTTCTCCTTTGCACGACCTTATTTGCATCCGAGACACAGAAACTACCTACGTAATCTGTGCTGTTAGGTGTATAAGGTGTTAACAATTATCTTGAACCACGTTTGCTTGCGAATACTGTTACAACCGTCAAAATTCTTTTATTTATTTTTTTTAAAGAAAAAGGCAGTGTCCCCGACACACTTTTCATAAACAATGTGGACGTAAACATTGCTGCTGCTCCCGGCCCCTGAGTTGCACATTTTTCTGCCGAATGGTATCGTTAAGCAAAGAGGGTAAAGTTTGACAAATGCTTAGACACCAAACTAATAAGATAACTAGGTATGCCACTGCTCCACTTAAAATTATAATAATAAATAAATAATAAATAAATAAATTTTAACTAAAAATTGTGACTTACACAAAATAAATTAAAAGGTGCTCAATTAGACCGATAAAATGCGAGCTTTAGCTCGCATTTTATCGGTCGAACTGAGCGCTCGATATGTATTTCGCGTAACGCTAGGTCAGGCATAATTATTATTATTATTATTATTATTATTATTATTATTATTATTATTATTATTATTATTATTATTATTTTAATGGGTTTAACTCAGAATCGTCATATTCTTTTCCCCTTAAAGTGATGTGGTGACACAGTTGGGTCTCTCTTTATCCCGCCTCAATAGCTGATCGTTACGTGGTATATTGAAACGAAACAAAGTACGGCGGAGATCGCCCAACCCGTATCATCACAAGTAAACTGAGACAGCCTTGTAAAAAGTGGTTTGTACGAAAACTGTCTTACCCTTTGTAGAAGCTCAGACACCATAGGAGCAATCCAACCTCCGTTGCTGGAGTCCGTGAACCCGTGCACGATGAACTTGGTCTGTCTAGTGGAGTCCCAGTTGGAGTTCCTCAGGGAATTGGCGTCCATGGCATTGACGGTCTGGGGACTGGTGGGGTTTCTGGTCGTGTACAGCTTGAAATGGATGTTCTGCTCGGAGGGGGAGGCGGGCAGGTGCCAGTTACTGTTGGTGTACGGGGGCCAGAGGTCGTAGCACTGGAACTCCTGCCGCATCTCGCTGTAGCAGATGCTTCGTAGTCCTGTTGAGAATATAAAGATTAACCCTTTCACTCAAACCCTGGCCACAATCCAACTGCAGACATACAACCTCATAAGGATATATGCCTTTTTCGGAAAGCACTTTGTATCATTGTTTCATGAATTCCAGACCAAAAAGGTGACTGCCAACGAATAAAATGCAGAGAACAAGATGCAGCTGAAAGTGTACCTTCTGTTGTGCATCTTCCCATCACACAAAAAAATAAGCTGCTGATTGAGGATGCTTTTTTTCTGTCGATTGTTTGTTTATTATAATTTGCTTGCTTGTTTGCTTGCTTGCTGTCTTGCTGTCTTGCTCGCTGCGCTTGCTCGCTCGCTTGCTTCCTTGTTTGTTGGCTTGCTTGCTGGATTGACTGTTTTCCAGCTGCGTATGTTTCTTGGTGTGTGTATTGTTGGTCGGTCGTTTGTTTGTTTGTTTGTTTGTTTGTTTGTTTGTTTGTTTGTTATATACTGTCACTTACCAGCACACAACAGATGCTGACTCAGAGCCAGGCCAATGAGAAAACGGACCAGCATGGTGACAGAACAGCAGGCTCCACAGGCACAATCTCTGACTGACACACCTACGAACAAGCTCTGTCCTCCAAAGTGAAGTGTCACCAACAGTAGATAAGACAGGTTTATATAATATGCATCCAATCCTTAGACTGAACACCCAATAGGCTTGTCTGCTGAACAAATTTTCATGTAAATGGAACATCGAAGCCAACATGAGCGCATAACTATAGCCAGTACAGTGTATAGGTACAACGTTCCTTTCATATTGTATGGAACCTCAGCGATCATTTGATTTTAGAATAGTATGTACATTTTGCGACGGTCCTTGAGTTTGGACTTACGGCCTTGATCGTAACTTCTAAAATCACAGAACAGAACACAACGCTATGTCAGCCGTGTATCAACACACCCAATGACTTCCCGAGCTGGAGTAACACAAAATGTATGTAAATGAGCCAGCAACAGCCGGGCTGGCAACGTTGATCAGCTATTGTTGTGACTGAGGGCTAATGAAAGGCGATGCTTCTTGCAGATGTTTGGAATTGACTGCGGGAGTGGCATGACGTGCAGATGGAAACAGCCAAACTAAACATATCTGCAAGCGGAATGGATGCTATTTTCTTGCTTATTTATCAGAAAATGGCAACTCAACAGAAACCTAGACAGTAAGTGACAGTCCGATAAACGTGCATTTGGAGCTCCGTACATGTGGCATTATTGCTGTGCAAAGAGATATCCTGAAGTTGAAACGCCTCGAAGAACGCTTACAGAACCGCTTGATATTTCGAACACCCCAAGATGACCAAGCCGGATGAATTGTTGGTGTTCCCCTTTGTGGAGAGACACGCAACTGAACACTGCTCGACCCATTTCCAATGTTCAGGGTTGTGAGAGTGTTCCTTGCATTAAAATCCATACTTCTCGCTCAGACTTATTGTTTCACTTACGGGCGAACAGGAGGCACTCGTGGCTGAACCCGAAGCATGTGGTGTATGTTGGAGATCTCGTTCAGACCACAACAGCAACAATTTTCCTTTACGATAAAAGGTCACCATTTCCAGAATGATGAAAATGCTAAAGAAAATGGGTTATAGCACGAGCCTACATTTTATTTGGAGCGTATAAATATATATCAATCCAGACCAAAAAGGTGGAGCGTGTAAAATACGAAGAAGTACCCAACGGAGAAAGAAATACGCTTAGAAAAGAGAGTTACAACACAATTGTGTTGTAACTGTCTTTTCTAAGCGCGTTTCTTTCTCCGTTGGGTACTTAAAACAGAGATGCCGCAGCTCAGAACCCTGGCCATACCTTCCCCTGCAGCCACTGCGGTCGAACCTGCCTGTCTCGGATTGGCCTCCGCAGCCACGAACAAGCCTGCAGACGTCGTGGTCAACTCCTATAAAATCTTCGTTCGCGAAGTCAAGCCAAGAGAGAGAGAGAGGGGTACTTATATAATTATATTCTTTACTTTTAAACAAAAGCGTCGCCCAAAGCCAAAAATGCACTCAATCAGATTAGCTCCAAGGGACGTAATTTTTCATTTCAATTCTGAGAATGCTCTTGCTGTGCTAATGCCATGGAATTCCAGGCTGGTAAGCTTGCATTGTGTCATCAGGACATTAGCTGATCTTTTTGTGACTGCATCGCTCACTAGATCTAGAAAGAGAGGGTAGTGGGAGAGAAGGAATGACAAGCCTATCTTTTTTAGCCTTCCACTAAACACCTACTGCATATAGCTACCTACTCCCCTCGGGAGGGGGGGGGGGGAGTTCAGGATATTCTCCAGCGGATTGCGGGGCGCCTGGGGGTAGTCCCTATTGCTATATATATAAGTTCGCTAAACAATTGAAAGTAACTGAGTAAAAGTGAATGTGTACTTTGGAAACAGCAGCAGACGATACTGACGGTTAGAGATCTCTGCGCATGACTAGAAAAGTCAGCTGTTTCCATACGTAAACATCCGGTACTTGTCAGGATCAGTTGAATCGCTTAGCTCTGATCTTTTGAAACCGGAAATCAGAGGACGATAGACGTAACGATATCGAAGAATGTGTTCAGTATGTACTCTGTTTATGTGTATTTCTCACGATAAGCACGCTTCAGATTGATGTATACTAATGGTCAAAACTTAAGGGTCACTTTTTTTTTAATCGCAGACGCACCGACAACACCACACAAATAATGTAACAATACTTGGAGTCAGTACTTTGCTAATTTATTTAGTAACAATTTCTTTTAAGTTTTGAGTAAATCAAGCAATTGTAACAACAGCAGTACGTTAGAATGTTCACCCACCCTTCATTTGAAAAGTCACACAAGACCGGTCCAGTCAGTAGCGAGTGTACCCACCGTTTGCAGCCAAGCATTCAATGCAGCGTTGACGCATGGAGTTCACCAGGGTTCGGAGAACATGTTGTGGGATCGCTTCCCACTCTTAATGCAGGAACTGAGTCAGCTGGGGGACGGCTTGAGGTGGGGGCGGTTGCTGACTACACGTTGCCCCAGCACGTCCCATAGCTGCTCGATGGGAGCCAGATCAGGTGAACGAGCTGGCCACTCCATCCTCGTGATGCCCCGTTGCTCAAGGTACTCATCCACCACACGGGCGCGATGAGGTCAAGCGTTGTCGTCCTGCAGAACAGCATTGTCTTGGAGAGCTGGCTGGATGAGGGGCTGCACAATCTCGTCCCGATAGCGCAGTCCAGTCAGGGTGCCTCGGATGACGTGGAGGGGTCCGGCCTTCTCTGCTGAAGCCTGCCCAGACCGTGACTGAGCCTCCTCCGTAGCGATACACCTCTGGGACGCATCCATCCGTGAATAGTTTGCCCTGGCGTCTCCAGACCCTCACCCTGCCGTCGTTGAAGGACACAGTGAACCGTGACTCATCAGTAAACAGAACCTGAGTCCACTGGAGTCTGTTCCATCTCACATGTTGACGACACCAGGCAACCCGGGCTCTGCGATGAGCTGAAGTGAGGGTTATTCTCACTGCTTCTCTGCATAAAGCCAGGTCAATTTCGACGCAGACGTCGGCAAACTGTGCTTCTGCTGACGTTAACGTTTGCGGCTTGCATCAGTTGACGTCGCAGAGTGGTTGACGTGACAGTTCAGTCGCGCAGAGCCGCCACACAGAGGTATCTGTCCTCCCTTCGGCTGGTGCAGCGCGGGCGTCCTGAGCAGAGTTTTTTTTTTCTTTCTCACCTGCCTGCCATTGGTACGCTTGCCAATATCGCACAGCTTTTCACAAAAACTGAGGATGTTTCACGTGCATTTGACACGTTCGTGGAAATTGATGAATTGTCTATTATTCCCTGTACAGTGGACTGTCTAAGGTCAACGTTTAACCCATTTGGATCGAAAGAACATTGCATTTTATTAGCGTACTTGCGACGATAAACAATGACACAAGAAAGTGGGGTGGCCCTTAAGTTTTGACCATTAGTTATAGTACATTCACCACAGCATCCGTGTGTTTGCCAAGTATCTGAAATATATCCCCTGTCCGTATGATGATAATTTTAACATGCACCGACTGCATAACGAATCATGTCACGTATCAAAACTCGCCTGTCACTGCTTTTAACTACCACCCCCCACACACCCCCACCCCACCCCACCCCATCCCCCCACGCCGCCACTCCCCTTTTGTGTTCGATGTTCTTGGGTATTAATTTGTTCATGTGATTCGCTTGTTGCAAATCTAATCTAAATACATGTTCATGTTACATCATTTTGTAAGTTTTGATAGTTTAGTTTCAGAAATAAATCAATCACATAATCCAACTACATGTATATATGTTAAGGTTTGTTAGTTTTAGTTTCAAAGATGCCATTTTAATTTCAGTGGTAACTTGTATTCATGATCAATACAGCATACCTGTTTTCTATGCCAGCTACGCCAGAATTGCTTTCCTGTAATAATATGATAACTTGACTGCATTGCATATCAGATCATCACGATGCATATACATGCTATACTTGTAATGCAAACCCATGTGAATACCTACACAATGCAGTCAATTGGTTTGTTCTTTCACACTCTTTTAGTGTATGCATGCAGCCTGTGTTTGTTTTAATTAGTTACACTGTTATAACAGTGTTGAGCCTACAGACTGTTGCTCGTCCTTTTTGTTATTTGTTATTTTTAGGTATTTGTAGGGTATATTATGTGCTTTGTTGTATACTTATTCTAAATACATTATCTAGTTACAACCAATTTGGTAGGTTTCAATAGTTGTAGTTTTAAGAATACTGTCAATTTCATTTCAGTGATAAACGTATGTGGAGTACAGCATATTCTTTGCCAGCTACCCCAGATTTATTTGTGAGTATAATAATTTGACAATGACTGCATTACAGGTGAGGTCATCAGCATGAAAATGCAGTACTATGAATCTGTAATCTTTGTTTATCTTTAATTTCAGAACCAAGTTCACGTGCCCTCTAGAGATCACAATGATCATACATACTGCGATTTTGGTACCCGTTGGATATCCCACCACACCGCAACGTATTTGGTTAGTGCTAAAGTTTAAAAAATCTAAACCTACTAATAGCTGCCCATCATTTCTGATGTTTGCTGCTGTTGGGTGTTTGTTATTTTGTATTACTTGCTTATTGCAAAATGGTTTAACAAAAAATGGTCATTGAGTTAAAATTTAAAATGTAATTTTCAATGTACTATAAGTGTTAAAGTATGCATAGAGGGCGTGCCTGTGATTATTATGCAGGAAGCGCGAGCACCACAGTTTGTTTTAGTACAAGAGTGACAATGTTACTACATTTGGACTGAAACTCAGGACTGAAAGTGCAACTGGTGAAATACAGCAGTAAACTTTTCAACTGGATGGCTGGATCTTCATGTAGCCAACAGTTCTGGATGGCTGGATCTTCATGTAGCCAACAGTTCTGGATGGCTGGATCTTCATTTAGCCAACAGTTCTGGATGGCTGGATCTTCATTTAGCCAACAGTTCTGGATGGCTGGATCTTCATGTAGCCAACAGTTCTGGATGGCTGGATCTTCATGTAGCCAACAGTTCTGGATGGCTGGATCTTCATGTAGCCAACAGTTCTGGATGGCTGGATCTTCATTTAGCCAACAGTTCTGGGTGGCTGGATCTTCATTTAGCGAACAGTTCTGGATGGCTGGACCTTTATTTAGCCAACAGTTCTGGATGGCTGGATCTTCATTTAGCCAACAGTTCTTGACTCAAAGGCCAGCAACACATTGCCTTTTAATCCTCAGTGCGGGGGTGCATCCGGGGTGGGGGTGGTCCTAGGGGTTCTGCACCCCCCTTCCCCTGCCCACCTTTTTTTTAAAAAGAACATTAAAAACACTGGGCAGGAGGGTCTGATGCGTCAAAATGTTCTTTTCAGCCCCCCCCCCCCCCCTCCCGGCCCGCACATGTGCATATTAATTTGATGACTGCTTGGAAAGGTCAAAGGCTGCTAGAGGTCGGCAGTTGTGTAAAAGAGATGCCTAATTGGGTACAATATAATTATTTCTGGAAACTGAGTAGTAAATTTTGACACAAAAGTTGCTGATGACAAGACCTATTTTGGGGGCTCACGTGCGATAGCAACTGTCCGTCGTCATAAACTTTTAACATTTTCTCGGAGACTATTCAAGCCAGTCTTTAAACTTAGCCCAAGGATACTTTGTGGCAATACTTTTCTAAACATTCCAATTTCAGTGCCCTGTCTCAAAGGTCAAGGTCACGGGGAGCAGAAACTAGGTTGTTTTTTTTAAAAAGCCATATTTTGACAATTTCTTTCCCCTAATACTATTTACACAATTTAGTCCCCAAATTGGTACAAAGATACCTGATGGTAAGCCATTCAGGCTATCCATCAGGATTTAAAACTGTCCATCATCAGGATAAACAGCATGAAAAAAATCTGTCCCAGGCGCTCTAAAACCCACCGAGTACTTGAAAGGGGCAGGGGTCAGTTCTTTTCTCTCAATTTTCTCAAGATGTGTCCGTCCTGGTGACGGAGAGCCTTCCACTTTTTTCTGTCCCTGTCAAAATTTTCTGTCAAATACGGCGAATATTTCGTTGTTGGAAAGCCTTTTCTTTCGCTGCACACTGATATGGATGACCTGCTGGAAAGGTAGAGAGTCACAAGAGATCAGCAAATAGTGTCGCACATAGCTTTTGTTTGACAAAAAAAGTGTTTCTTTCTCAAATACTGATTACACCTTCCATCCCAACTCAGGTATGGAGATGCATGTTAATTTGGACGACCCATCAGAAAGGTTGCGGTTTTATTGACCTGTTGGAAAGGTCAAGGTCACAAAGTTTTGCCATTCTTGTTTTGCTAATAGACGATTTCTGGAAATCAGAGGTTGGTAAACAACTGCATCTTCTGACGCTAACAGTGGATTAATAAGCCTGGACAAAAAAATGTGATATTCCAATTTAGACCCAGTCTTTGCCTCAAAAGAAGCGCAGTTAGTACATTTTTGTCCGGAGTTTTGATCTGTTGTTTGCGTCAAAAGATGCATATTTTTATTATTTACTTCTGGTTTCCGAAAATTGTCTAATTGGTTGATGCTTGTAAAACTTGAGGGTCATGAGGCTTTGACAAATGTGTGTCAACTTTGGCAAAACGTGAGTTACCTATGTACAAA
This sequence comes from Semisulcospira habei, assembly GCA_036245525.1. Classification (NCBI taxonomy): domain Eukaryota; kingdom Metazoa; phylum Mollusca; class Gastropoda; family Semisulcospiridae; genus Semisulcospira; species Semisulcospira habei. Next base: position 91,809,129 of record BTPG01000001.1, read on the forward strand.
GGCCAGCTTTTTACTTCTGTTATGACACTTGAACATGTGCATTGTCATTTTCGGTCAAGGGCACAAAGGTCAGATTAACCTTTTCCGTACGGGGTGGGTGCAGGTGCGCCCACACTTCCTGTCTTTGAACTTCACGACTTTGTTAACAAAGGCTTTGCTTATGTTTCCACCAAAAATTGTATTTGTTTGTTTGTAAACAACGGAGTAAATTAACAACAAAAACGTTGAATAATCTTTGCCGTACGTTGTGGGTGCACAGAAACACATACCCACAAAGAAGGAAACTTACACGATTTAATTCCATGGTGAAATATTTGCCGTGGAACCAACATGGAAAATTTAGTTCCAGACATGTGCCGGCAGCGTCAGAGCCACGTTGGGTACACATACACACACGCGCGCACACACACACACACACACACACACACACACACACACACACACACACACACACACACACACACACACACACGCGCGCGCGCGCGCGCACACACACACGCACACACACACACACACACACGCACGCACGCACACACACACACACACACACACACACACACACACACACACACACGCTTTAAAAGACTTTAATTTTCCTGAACAAGCACAGAATAAGTGATTTTTCTTTGCTGTAATTATCACATGCACACTAACAGTCATATACCATGGGTTGGAGCGCTCGTGACAGTTCTAGGGTAGTGCCAGATTAGCTTGGCGTCTTCATCTCCCACATCTTGTCCCAGCTACAAATATAATCCAACACTACCCTGAAATCACAGTTATGGCCGATCGCATCACGGACAATCCTTTGTACACACCTCCTTACATGCGAGTCATGTATTATGTTTGGCTAATTAAAAATGACAACTGCTTGTGTGTTTTGATAACTTGTCGCATGGTAATATAGTGTGTCGTAATTGGATGGGAACGATGACAACTGCTTGTGTGTTTTGATAACTTGTCTCATGTTCAGCCCTGACGCACTACAGCAGGAGATGGATCGACCATGACAATTCAAGGGTAGTGCCAGATTAGCTTGGCGCCTGTCGGCGCCAAGCTAATCTGGCACTACCCTTGAATTATCATGGTCGATCCATCTCCTGCAACTGGTGCATAGTCATTAGATGAAACCTCCAAAATTTGGGAAATACGGCCGTCGGGCTGAATGAGTTAATATAGTGTATCTTCACTGCGCCGAAATTGGAGGGGGAAATGGGACCTGCTTGTGTGTTTTGATAACCGGTCGCATGTTTATATAGTGTATCTTTACTGCGCCGTTATTGACCGGAAAAAAACACATTGCGCACAATTTGTGTATTGTGCGAAGTTGTATATATTATATGGATATATTTTTTTACAAGTCATGTGTCAAGTTGAGGCCCTTTGTTCCACGAGGAATCCAAGCAAGTAAGCAAGCATGTGTCAAGTTATCCCGGAAGCCGCCCCAAAGAAGAAAGCAGACGTGATCCGCTTCTACAACGCGACCAAACTGAAGGAGCAGTTGATGCCGTTGACAGAAATGGCGCATGCATCCTTCACCAAGAAAGTGACCAAGCGAGGGCCGATGGTGCTGTTCTACAATACTATAGACCTGAGCACATTCGCTGCACGTGCGCTTTGGAAGATCGAATTTCCGAACAGTCCCTTGGCCAAAAAGGATGCCCGACACCCTTTTCTTCTGCGAATCGCAAAGCAGCTCGCGGCAGAACACATCCAGCGACGACTGGCTGCAAGAAATATCTGTCTAGAGGTCTGCGCCATCTGATCGTGCTCCACGCAAAACATCTAGAGCGGGAACGGGAAGTTGGAAGGATGAGACCGCGAGGCACTCTGTCGGGCAAGAGGAAGCGAGAACGCCCATCAGCCGCAAAGACTAAGCGGCAGATGCCCCTAAAGGGGAGCAGAGACAAGGCAAGGACGCTGCAATGTTTGCAACTGGAGACGGGATCAGAGGGCCCGCACTTCATGCTTCTCATGCGATGCCTAGGTTATGCAAGCTGCACAGCTCACTGGTGTGCCCGGACTGCAAGGTTTCTTTCAACTCAAGCATCGTCATCGTTGAGGTCCAGCAGTAGGTCTCACAGACAAGAGAAGACAATGGCAAAGTTAACAGTTGTTGTTGTTATTGTCAGCGCCTTGACCAGTTTCCTTTCTTATGTTTTATTCGTCCACTTATTCATCCACTGGTTTGCCGCCTTTCTTTACTCATCAGTTTGTTTGGAATTTCCCTTCGTTGCTAACTGAAATAAATAGTTTGAGCGGCTCTACATGCTCTCTCTCTCTCCTCGTCCCGTGGTGTGTGTGTGTGTGTATGGGGGAGGGGGAGGGGAGAGAGAGAGAGAGGTAACGATATTGTGACTCCAGTTGCAAGTTTATTCCAGATACAGATAAAGGACATGTTCAGCTGTGTATAGATGTGATTAGAAAGAGTACCGACACACTTTCTTCATATACACTCCCATAAATGAGCGAAATCGGCGAAAGGCCTCTATATCGGAGCACGAAATTTTCCTCGTTTTAGCGGATTTCCGCTTAAATGAAGCTGCCAATCTGCCGAAGAAGAAAAATTCCGTCGAAAAAAAATCGTCGTCATTATTCCAATAACGTATTTCGCGATCTTTACGTGGCGGTTATCCCCAAACCGCATATTCGAAATTGAGCGAGGCGTTAGCTTTAGCTCGCACAGGTCGCTTACGGTCTTATAGTGCGGAGACAGAATACACGATTCTGGAGCCAAGAATATTTGCTCAGTTTCTCTCTAAAATACACCAGATTGCACAAATTTTAATGTAAATTTTAAAAATTCTCCTGGGTAGCATACCCCCGGACCCCCCTAATGGTACGGGTAATAGGATTCGGGAAGTTCCCCGCGTTGCCTAGCAGTGTCGGCGCGTCAGCCGCCATCTTAAGAGGATAGAATAGCCTTTAGATAGTAGCGAAGTAGATTTTCAACACGTTTTTCTTCGAGTTTCTTCCTCTTTGGAAACAAACAAAAACAGATTCTGGTTAGCGGTTTCCTACGGTGATGGCAAGACTTGCTGTCTATAGCACGTCAGGACTTTCCTGACAGCGATTTCCCTATGAGGGCCTTGTCGAGAATCCTCTCAAGATGACCGCCACAACTAGCGTGATGACGTCAGCTTCCCGAGCTCTATTCCATGCTCTGAATAATATATGGATGCGTGTGCACCCACGACGTAGGGCCAGGCATATTCAGTGAATCACCTCTACAAAAACCATGGGTGGCTATGCACCCAAGACATACTAAGTGTAAGTTTTTTTAGCGACGTACGGCGAAGGTTATACATAATTCGGTGGATCAGTTATGCACTTCAGCCTTAAGGGCTTTGACTTATTTGGCCCACTTGTGAAGCAAAAGTGAGAAGTCTATGTTCTGGGCCAGTGGTCGTCTGTCCGTCATCTGTCGTCCATGGTAAACTTTAACATTATTTTCTCGGAGACTGTTAAAGCCACTGTCTTCAAACTTGGCCCAAGGATACTTTGTGCAAGATCTTTCTAAACATACGAATCTGAGTGACCACTCTCAAAGGTCAAGGGTAACAAAAGATCAGAATATTCGAAAAATAGCCATATTTTGACAAAAATGTTTTTTTTTTTCTCCAATACTATTCACAACTTCAAACTCAAACTTGGTACAAAGATACCTGATGGTAAGACCTATCTATGCATACTAATTTGGATGGCCCCTGAGAAAGGTCATGGTCACAAGAGGTTGGCAAATGTGTGTAAAATGCCATTTTTCGCTAGAATTGTTTTTATCAACATTTTTGTAAAGTTATCAATCAACTTTGGCTCAAAGGTAGCTGATGATAAGACCTTCATATGCGTACTAATTTAGTTGACCCATCACAAAGTTTAAGGGTCATGGGATGATACAAAGTAGTTTTAAAAGAGCCAAGTTTTGACCCATTTTCCGGCCTTCCTCACTCCACCACTCTCACTCTCCAGCGCGTCCAAAACAATGCTGCCCGCCTCGTCCTCAGAAAGAAAAAATCCAACCACATCACTCCCCTGCTCAAGCCCCTATCCCCCAACGCATCCAATACAAGATTCTGTCTCTCTGCTACAAATCCCTGAACAACTACGCTCCTACCTATCTCTCCAACTTACTTCACCCCTACACTCCTTCCCGCTCCCTCCGCTCCGCCTCCGACCCTCTCCGCCTCATCGCCCGCACCAAACTCAGCACTTTCGGCCCCCGCTCCTTAATAATAATAATAATAATAATAATAATAATAATAATAATAATAATAATAATAATAATAATAATAATAATAATTGCATTAAATAGGCACTTTATCCCAATTGAAAATCGGCTCAAAGCGCCGCCGCGAACTGAACCCAACAAGCACGCTCACGTGAATCACGCGCATTCACTCACACACTGTACATAAACACAGAACATTCACGTGGTGCTAAGGGCAAGCTCAAGCGAGCTACTGTAGGTTTTGGAAATTCAGAATCGTTTGTATTTGAAATTTGATTAAGTGGGCTGAAACTGATACCAAAGTCCTTCTCAGTATACGGTCCATCCACCTGGAACACTCTCCCACTCTCTCTCCGTCAGAAACGCTCTCTCTCCTCCTTCCAGTCCGCCCTCAAAACTCACCTCTTTCAACAGTTCTAGCACTATATCACCACACTCCCCACCCCAAGCTGACCGTCGTAATATTGTGGTACGTGAGTCATTGTCTAAAGCGTGCGCGTGCGAGTTGTGAGTGCGCGCTTAGAGTTATAATTATTATAAGATAAGCGCATTATAAATACCGTAATTATTACTATTATATTTTTTTTAAAGTTTTTTCTAATATGCTATTTTCAACTTCAAACCCAAACTTTTTACAGATACCTGATGGTAGGACCTATCTATGCATACCAATTTGGATGACCCCTCCAAAAGGTCAAGGGTCACAAGATCAGTAAATGTGTGAAAAATGCCATTTTTGTTTGTTAGAACTGTTATTTTTATGAAAGTTTTTGCAAACCTTTCAATCAAACTTGTTGTGAAATTTGCTGATGGCAAGACATTTTTATGCTTACTAATTCCGTCGACTCAATGCACAGGTCAGGGGTTTGACAGATGTGCGAGAAATGCTTAAATTTTGGGCTTTGCCTTTCTTGTTTGTTTTAATGTTGCATCATTCCTGTAGTTGAATGCGCATTGAATTTGTGTGAGTGTGTGCAGATGTCCCAGTCTTCAAGCATTGGTGTTCATTGTAATACAGCGCAAAAGTGTCCAACACAGCCGCCACTTAGATGCTCCAGCCCCTGGCACAACTGATGTAAATTGAAATGGGACTGTCGTCAGTGATGGAAAACGCACAGGACGTTTAGGGCCACAGAACTTTACATGTCATGTATATTCTTTCGCTTGTACATTTCACGCGTTTAGTAAATCCAGTTGCTTTTATTCAGTGCCTCGTCTTTGAAATCACCTTCATGGTGGACAAGAGACGTTAAGCCCTAAAAGTTTAATATTTAACTGTTGTGCAGTTTTTACAGAAACATGCAAACTTGTGTGAATATTCTGTAGAACATAATTATTGACTCTATTTGTGTATGCAGCCACCAGTGTTTTTGACAGTAGTGGTGGCCGCTTGCACATTGGATTTACCACCATAGTTATATGTCATTTTTCTTAAAACACTGTATTGCTATATTCAAAGTCCTCTAATTTTGTTGTGAAGTCTTATTAAAACATCATAATTCCTTTCAATAATTAATTATAGAATATGAATGCACTGATGTGATTGGCCTCCCTGTACATGCAATCGCCGGTACTATGAGGCCAGCGGTACTGTGAACAGTACCTGTGGCTGCGTGCATATTCACATCATTTCTATTCTGAAGACAATTGAGGCTTAACTTCGTTTGTCCACTACAAAGGTGATATTAAACATGGGACACTGGATAGGGTATGAACAAATTTTTATCCCAGCTGGATTCAAACCCACAACCTTTCAGACAAAAGTCGAACGCTCTACGTCCGAGCCACCCAGCTGAATGCATTGATGTTATTACACCTCTGCCATGCCCCCTCCCGGCATGTCAAAAGGTGTTTCCAGTTACACTGAAGCATAACCACAGACTGCAAAATTAGTGCATCTGACAGAAGAGACCTACAGAATCAGTCCCTGCTGAAATTGTGTCAAATACGATTTGGAAAATTCTGTCATTATTGGCTCAAGTCACATATGAAAGTGGTCTTATGTCCATGGTAACTTTACAGTTGGCATGTTTTAGGAGAAGCCACAGGGATACTTTTTGGCAAGACTTTTCTTAACATGGCATTTTCAGTGACATACCTGAAAGGTCAAAGTCACAAGGGATGAGGAAATAGGTTAAAAAATAGCTGTATTTTTAGAAGAAAAAAAAATTTCTCAAATACTATTCACAACTTCAAACCCAGATGTACAGTAAACTCCTGATTGTTCTTGTAATGTTGTATCCAGTGTTTGTTATAAACGAAGTAATTTACATTGAAAAACTGCTGTTTTGACTTTTAAAACAGCGGTGTTGCTATATCTGGCTTTTGTTATTTCTGACCTTGTTATAAGCGGAGTAGACTGTTTAATGATACCCGATGGTTAGATCTTTCTATCCATACAAATTTGGGTGACCCCTTGAAAAGGTCAAGATGTTAGGAAATAGGTGGCGAAAAGACATTTTGGACCTTTTTACAACAATACTATTTACACACTTGGTACCAAGATGCCTGATGATTAACACCTTTTTATGCATGCTATTTTTGACGACGCCTCTGATATGTCAAAGGTCACAAATGATCAGAAAATGTATTATGTTTTGTGTTTTTTCAAAAGTTTAAAACCAAAATAGGTAGAAAGGTCAGTAATTGGACCTTTCTATGCATACTACTTTTGTTCACTACTCACAGGGTCAAGGGTGATTGATAAAACCCTTCCCCGGGTTACTGATCCAAGTCAAGAACATAATAGAAATAAAACATGAGTGTTTCCATATGTCCGACGCGACAGCAGTTTGACATTTTATCACCCCATTGAGTAATTCTGCTGTGAAGGGAGCATGACTTTCAGCAACAGGCTTTCTGCTTTAAAACTGTCCATCGGAACAGACAGCATAACAAAACAAGAAAGGCAAAGCCGTTATGGCTCGCGCGTATGACCAATCAACATATATGTGGCCTTTGTGACAATAACGGCTCTTCTGCTCCAGCAAAATCCACGTTTTCTCAAAATTAAAGCATTTCTCACACATCTGTCAAACCCCGAGGGGTCAATCAAATTACAAATGTTGTATGCATAGAAAGGTCTTACCATCAGGTATCTTTGTACCAAGTGTGGGTTTAAAGTCTTGATTACTATTTGAGAAAAATTGCATTTTGTCAAAAATATGGCTATTTGTGACCCATTTCCTGATCCCCTGTGACCTTGGCCTTTGTGAGAGGTCACTCAAATTGGTATGTTTAGAAAAATCTTGCCACAAAGTATTATAGGGCCAAGTTTGAAGACTGCGGCTTAAATAGTCTCGTAGAAAATGCCAGTGTTAAAGTTTACCACGTACGATGGTGGACCGATGAAATCGACAACTGGCCCAGAACATGCTCACTCTTGCTTCGCACGTGAGCCAAAATTCTGTGCCAGGCATTCTACAGTCGGTCGCGTACTTGAAACACAGCTGGGATAAGTTTGGTTTTTTCTCAAGATTTATTCATCCCAGGGACAGACGGCTTTCCATTTTGTTCGTCCCTTGAAATATGGAAATTTTCCGTTAACGGAAAGCTCGAGCAACCAGTATCAATTCTAAAGAACTTCAAAACGGGTGCCATGTTGCCTGCCATGTCACTATATGGAAACACACAATGTGAATTTTTGCCTGCTGCTCGGCTACTTTGTTGCTGTGTCGCTATAGGGAAACACACCCTTAGGGTCAAATTGACATGTGACGTTATATCATGTGTGTAGTATTCATTATTTCTTTTTACTCTGTTGTGGAGCGAGAAATAAATAGGACATTTCAAAACTTGTTCAGCTGCTGTACGGATCTCTAACTTTTATTTTACATTGGCTCATAATTCTTTTAAGATATATAGGCACTGGTGTTATTGGCCCCCATGTGCGCGCAGCCACTGGTACTGTTCATAGTGCTGTTGGCTGCACCGACAGGATTTTAAGACCAAAATAACGCGTGTCACATTGTGCTGTGTATGTGTGTGGGTAGGTTGTTAATGCATGTTTGTCTGTATGCAAGAGTATGCTGTTTGTGCCATGGTGTTACGTGGTGAGGTCGTAGTATGATAAACACACCAGACGCACGCTTGTAAGGTTCTTTTAAATAAACTTCATGCAGCTGCAACCCGTCACACGTGGCTAAAGGATGTAGACAATACTGGAGTAACGGTTCCAACAATATTTTAATTCAGCGATGCGATCTCTACACAATGCATTCCCAAATGCACACACACTGATACAATGTCTCTTCCGCAAATGTCCACACTGGCGACAAAACGTTTAGCATACAAGTACACCACTGTTATGCCCTTGCGTCTCGCACAATGTACACCCTATACGGGCCACGTACCTACGATAAACTGTGTCCCTACAACTGACAATGCAAGACAATGTACCTCCGTGCTCTCCTAGCACCAACTTTATATAATAAGACATCTTTCTAGAATAATCTAAAAAAAAAATTACTCATCAGAACGGAACACGTAACTGAAATCATAAATATTAATAAAAGAACTTTCTGGAATAAACTAAAATAGTCTACAAAAATTCCGCTGCTCATTTCAGCCCTAAATCCCAATATATAATATCACACAAAAATATGGCAAACCGTTTACGACTTTTCACAACACACAAAGAACGGCTGCTAATTTCACGCGCACAGTAAACAACTACGACTGAAATTACTACAGTGTAGCAAACTGTTGCTTATACTTCGACGTCAGTCACATGTAAGATCACTCAACAGCGCGATTTTGCTCGAACGTTCTGGTTCATTCTCAGCTAATCTACGCAAAACAACAATCGACTGCTCTTCTCCGTGCGACTATTCTAGAAGCTTCCTGACTAAAATTAACGTATCATAACAAAGCCAAATCCGCTATCATGCACGAGCGATAAAGAATCTCACTGAAAAGTTACGTGATACGTAACCATGATAGCTCAAATAAATATCGGATCGTTTCCTATGATTAACACATGTATATGCTCTCACAGGACAACACAATCACAATCGTAACACATGGCCTGCGATTCTGTACCCTGTGGCTGGAGCAATGGGGGACCGGGATCTCAGGCCCTAACACATCACAGTACCTAGTACAGCATTCACTTCTGTACGTTATGCACATGTGTGTTGTGTGTGCGCTTGTGTTGGTAAGTGTGGCTATTGACTTATGTCATATGATGTGTATCACTGTGATACCTGTGTAATGTTCATTTTCCTAGTCCGTTTCGTTGTTTACAATATGAAAAAAATAAGGTAGTGCGCCTTCTGAAGAGCAACAGCTGTATTAGCACAAGCAGGAAAATCATAAGCTTCACTTTATGTCATTATGTGCATGATGCTGTGACATTGACATGACACAAAGTTCACAATGACATTTTGCTCCTGGTGCAGTGTATGTGCTATTTTCTTTCACTGAATGGCTGAGGAAGAGATTAGTAAATGTACTTTTCTTGACCAATTTTTTTTTTGTCTTCATTATTTTACGCTTTTTTGACAACAAATGCTCATTATGACCGCACCACCCATTTTTTTCCGGATCTACTCTATCTTACTCGGTAAAAATAAAGATTTCCAAAACCAATGCCATTCATGACTAAAGCAAAAAATTAACATAAGACAATTACCCATTGTCTTAAGTTGACCCTAATAATTAATTAATTAAGGTCATTAACGCCCACATGACCATTTCTCTCAAATCAAACCAAATTCTGATAGTGCACTCGGTTAAATAGACTAATGACATTTTACACACCCCCATAGTCAGTGCTGGTAACTATGGGTGAATACACATACAAGATAGACTGCAAGTAAAATACATTTAAGTCAGTCTCCTCTCAGCGAGTAGAGTGGCGGGGGGTTGTCTCATAAATCTGTGGCACGCACTATTTCATAAGCCACCTGTTTACCCACCTGTGTAGCCTAATCGTTTCACAGTTGAATGCTCTTTGTGGCACATTGCTATTCAATTTAAGTTATGCAAGAGGGGACACTTTCTTTTAATGCAGACATGCTTTTATGAATAAGCGACCACGTCTCTAAAGGCTTTGAAAGGCTGTAAATGAGAGGTGTCAATATATTATTCGCATGAACACACGCACAAACAAACACAGACAAACAAACAGACACACACACACACATGAATACACACACATACACACACACACATACACATACACACACACATGAATACACACACATGAATACTAACACACACATACACAACTTACCGTATGACAGTGCTGACGTCATAACATCTCATCCGGTAAATAGTCTCGTGCATAAATTATAACAAAACCATCCTGTCAAATTAACACTAACTGGCAAGAATTAGTCCGATCCGGTCATGCCTGAGGCTAAAAAAACGATCTCGGTCTTTCCAAAATGTTATGCATAACTAAATGAGGAAACAACCTGACGAGTCTTAACGCTACCCGACCAGACTGGTGGAGCAAGTTTTGTGCTGTGTCTCCGTTTTGTGTGCACTGTAGTGTGTGTAGCATGTTATTGATTGCCAGCGAGGTGGAACAGTCTACACTAACAAACAGACACACTAACACACACGCATATCACTAACACACGTGCTAACACACACACATACACATACACACACACACACGCTAACATACACACAAAATCACCACACATGACACCCAACGCCAAGAACACAAGGTTTGTAAGTACGGCCTCATGCCAGTGCAATATTATTGTAAGATTTTTCTTCCGGGTGCATACCTGACTAAACATGCCTGATGCGAGCCATTGTAACCCACCAGGATGTGAGATGATAATAACTCTTATTTAATTTCACGCGCTGGTGGGTTAGACTGGTGTACATGTTTAGACTGTAACTAAGATTTTCAAGGCGAAAGAGACACATTCCTTTTGAAAATCATACTTTACTTTATACACACACCCGACTGAGTATATATACAACAGATCCTCAAGAGCCCCCCATTTTACAACGTTTCAGTCAGCTGTACTTTCTGGTCTCTTTTGATGAGTAGGTTGTGAGACTTGACAACATTTGACACAAGCAACGCATAGATTAACAGTTCAGTTGCGAATACTCTGCCGAACTCATGAGGGCTCCAAAATTTATGAATATTATTAACGACATAATTTTCTAGTGACGTCTTTTATTCGGCTGAATGGGCTGTCATCGCTCTTTTGTTTGGCTGAATGGGCCTGTCGTCGGCTTACTAATGTTTGTGTGGTTACCCTTAGTACTGTAGGTAACATGAATGACACATTTTTACATTAACATACATGTCTCATAGCCACCTCACACAGAGAGAGAGGCTTGATTTTAAAGTCAGTACATAGATGTGTGTGCTATTACTTACCTGTCATTTTAATCCAGTGTACAGTAACATAGAAAGCTGTCATCTTGTTTACCTACAGTGAGTCACCTGCACCTGTTTGCACGGGAAAGGCTGTCTCGTCACACACCATATGTTAATGTTTGTGTGTGTGTGTGCGTGTGTTCGTGTTCGTGTTAGTGTTTGTTTGTGTGTGGAGGAGGTTTGACTACATCTTTTTTGGGTCTATGATGTATGTTTCTTATGTTGCATATGGTATTGTCGCGTATGCAGGGGACTGAATAAAAGTGAACGGCAACATGACACATTTAATTGTTTTAAGTCACGCTTGTCTCAGCGAGTTACAGTTACAGGGTTGTCTATTAATCTGTGAAGCATGACATTCATAAACCCACTGTGAGACTATAATAGCCCTTATAGGACAGACAAGTCTTGTCTGGGGTAAACGCTAAAAGTTACTGACTATATAGCTGACTGGTGGAAACGTATGAAGTTACTGTATGTTACTTTCTAGAAAAACATGATTTTGCCTGATAACAAATTTTAAAATTACCTGCAATTTTGTTTTTTTGTTTTAAATTTTTTATATTATGATAAAATGAACCAAGACGAACTCCTTCTATTGAATGATATCAATGTTGTAGAAAATAAAGACTTAGACTCTAAAAAACAGCGCCTTCTATCTGTAATTGTTTCCGGCAAATCAAAAGCATATCTCGGAAAACAATACGTGACAGAAGATATAGAATCCCTCACGGCTGATGAGCTAATTAAACTACATTCTAAATATGAAAATCACATCGCTTCACTAATGACTCGTGATCTAAGTCAGTCTTTAGTATCATTATATACAAAAGCTGTTAGTCAATTTCTGCCTGTTTTTGATACTGACAACCTAAGTTGTGACTTGGGTTCAAATCCAATAGTATCTAGTTCAATCGGTAAATTAGCATACCTTATGTATTACAAGTTTGGTAATTACCTTGCACCTGTGGTAACTTTGCTCGTTACTGGGAGCCATATTGATTTTTTGAAAATAAATTTTCTAGATAAAGAAAAGGATGGACCGAATGGACCAAATGGACGAGAACAAGACAACCCCACAACAGAACCCTGTTTTGATGCAGGTTCAAACAGTCACTAAACCAAAAAGCCCTGGTAGAGTTGAGGCTGGAAAAAGATTAGCAGAATATAACAGACAAAAAAAATTACAGCTTCAAGTGCAAACAGAAAAGGCTCATATATCTGACCCACCGTCAGGACCAGTGTCAATACCAACACCGTCAGGACCGTCACTACTGTCACCCCACAACAAAGTGAGAGACAAACAACCCAGTCTAACCCCAAATCTCAAACAACAAAATATATAGTTGCTGGATTTGTTGCCGGATTTGGTTATGTAGGTTAGTCAAAAATACAGAATAAAATGCGTAGTCAATCTCCCGTAAATGTTGAAGAACTAAAATCCAGCTTTTTAGCAGAAGGAAAAAAGATCGGTGTTCAGGAAACCACAGAAAAACTACACAATCTTTTAAACAAATAAAAATCAGATTTGGTAATCAATCAATATTTTTGTCATGTGCTTCGCAGAGAGATGACACGTCATTTACACCACTTGTGCCTGATTATTTAGCCCCATCCGCTCCACCACCAGAGTATTATTGAGGGAAAAAAAGCTTTTTATTGTCCTTGTATCTTGTCAAATCTGTCTCAGTATCTTCGGACTGGCGTCAAGTTCTTGTAAGAACTTTATAAAAACTTAGGGTAAGTAATTAATAGGTTCTTATGATAGTAATTAATAAGTTCTTATGGCAACTAACTTAAAGGTTACCTCTGCAGGTTCTTAAAAGTTAGTTGTAACTTGTTAGTAACGTATAAAGTTCTAATTGAGAAAATCTTGTTCCTCAGAAATCGAATCTGACAGGGGGTGTGTAAAATGTCATTAGTCTATTTAACCAAGTGCACTATCAGAATTTGGTTTTATTTGAGAGAAACGACCGTGTCGACATCAACAACCTTAATTAGTTAATTAATGGGGTCAACTTAAGAAATGAACCCCACCCGGGTCTGCTCTGGGGGACTTGGGTGGGGTTAGGTATTTTTTAGTTCCCAGGGTCACCCTGGTCAGCCCCACAGGGTGGGTTTTTCTCTCTATTCTGGGGCATGTGTTTTTGTCTACCCTTTGTCCATTCACCTGTATTTGCCTTTTTAAAACTCTCCCTACTGTCTGCACTGCCTGTAGCTCTTGATATTGGATGTGTGTTCAGAGTGTTGCTAAATGGTCTTAGCTTTATTTAGGCCCCATGTGTTAGGTTTATTTAACGTATTTGACCGGTTGGCGACATACATTCAATGTTCTGTTTAGTTGTTTTTTTCACAAGCAGTGCAGGCATGTCCTGAGAAAGCCTTGTTGCTGTCGGGACGTTAAGCAATGTACAATCAATGTACAATGTACAATCAATTAAGACAATGAGTAATTGTCTTAGAATTATACTTTCTTATATCATTGATATATTAATTAACTCAGGTGTTAATTTTTTGCTTTAGTCATGAATGGCATTTGTTTTGGAAATTTTTATTTTCACCGAGTAAGATAGAGTAGATCCGGAAAAAAATGGGTGGTGCGGTCATAATGAGCATTTGTTATCAAAAAACGTAAAATAATGAAGACAACAAAAAAAAAAATTGGTAAAGAAAAGTACATTTACTAATCTCTGAGGATGGCCGAGGATCCCTTCCTATGCACTTTTTTTTTTAAAAATCCCCAGTGCTGGAACACACTGATCATTATACTTTGTGATCATTGGCATCTAGACTTTGTCAGGGCCCAAAAAGTCAAATTCTCAAGATTTTTGTAAAATTTATTTATTGTGCAAATAGCTATATGAGGCATATAACATACAACGCTTTAATAAGACACTAGTTATCAATAATGCCTTTTAGTGTGGGATGCTTGTGTTGGCGTTTCTACCGGAGGAGACATTCAGTTTTCGCCACAGGTACGGCCGTAATGTGCTCCTCAACATCAGAGATTCGCTGAATGAATGTGACTTGAGTGGAAATGTTCGTTTTAAGGATGTAAACTTTCATATTTCTAACTGGAACACAGCATCCCACTTTGACACAGATCGTGGCCGGCACGTGCGGAAACGGGGTCGATGGAGCGGAGCTCTTGTGAGACTTCGCCGTCGCAATTTACGTCCCTGCTACCCGCCATGTTTCTTTCAAACGTTCGATCTCTTCGAAATAAATCTGACGAACTATTGTGCCATCTACAGACTAAACGAGATTTCAAGGATTGTTCTTTATTTTGTTTTACTGAAACGTGGCTCGATTCGACGGTCTTCGACTCTGCTGTTCAGCCACCTGTCTTTTCCATCTTCCGTGGCGACCGCTCTCAAGACGCTACTGGTAAATCTCATGGAGGTGGTGTGTGTTTTCTTGTCAACGATCGCTGGGCTACAGACGTGCAGGTATTGTGACTGAAAAACGTGTAGTGTTGACCTAGAAACACTGACTATTGCCTGTCGCCCGTTCTACCTACCGAGGGAGTTTTCACGTGTTATTTTGATTGCCGTGTATATTCCACCACAAGCGAACACGGAAGCCACGATAGCGCAGCTGTGTGATGTTGTTACACAGGCAAAGAACTCAAACCCTGACTCTTTTGTTGTTGTCGCTGGCGATTTTAATAAAGCTAATCTTAGCAAAGAGATGCCTAAGTTTGTACAGCAAGTATCTTGTGCCACTAGAGACGGTAAAAATTTATATCATTGTTAATCAATCATGAAAGGCCCCTACCGTTCCATCACCCGTGCTCCACTCGGACAGTCAGACCATGCCATGATTTATCTTGTGCCAGCATACAAGCAACAAAAGTGCAAAATAATAATAATAATAATTACGGTATTTATAATGCGCTTATCTTATAATAATTATAACTCTAAGCGCGCACTCACAACTCGCACACGCATGCGCACGCTTTAGACAATGACTCACGTAACACAAATAGTGGAAAAACATTACGACGGTCAGCTTGGGGTGGGGAGTGTGGTGATATAGTGCTAGAACTGTCAGTTGAAAGAGGTGAGTTTTGAGGGCGGACTGGAAGGAGGAGAGCGAGTGTTTCTGACGGAGAGAGAGTGGGAGAGTGTTCCAGGTGGATGGACCGTATACTGAGAAGGAGCGGGGTCCGAAAGTGCTGCGTTTGGTGCGGGAGATGATGAGGCGGAGAGGGTCGGAGGCGGAGCGGGGAGGAGTGTAGGGGTGAAGTAAGTTGGAGAGATAGGCAGGAGCGTAGTTGTTCAGGGATTTGTAGCAGAGAGACAGAATCTTGTATTGGATGCTTTGGGGGATGGGGAGCCAGTGAAGGAGCTTGAGCAGGGGAGTGATGTGGTCGGACTTTTTCATTCTGAGGACGAGGCGGGCAGCATTGTTCTGGACGCGCTGGTGAGTGAGAGTGGTGGAGTGAGGAAGGCCGGAAAGGAGAGAGTTGCAGTAGTCGATGCGAGATAAGATGAGAGAGACAGCGAGTTTGGTGGCAGCTTCGGTAGTGAGGTATTTTCTGATCTGACTGATGCGGCGGAGGTGGAAATAACATGCCTGGGCCGTGGCGGAGACGAAGCTGGTCATGGAAAGAGAGGAATAGAGGATAACGCCAAGGTTCTTGACCGAGTCAGAGAGGGAGATGGGGGTGCTGTCGAGTTGAAGGTGGAGAGAGGGAGGGAGCTGGGAAAGTTTCTGGCGAGTGCCTACCAGCATGGCTTCCGTTTTGTCGTCGTTCAGTTTGAGCTTGTTTGCTGTCATCCAGTTTTTCACGTCTTCATAGCAGTCAGCCGTGCGAGTCAATAGTGACTGAGTGTTGTCGAGTTTGTCTTTGTCTAGTAGTTGTGAGTCGTCAGCGTAGAGGTGGTGGTGTATGTGGTGAGACTGGATGATGCTGGACAGGGGGGAGGTGTAGAGTGTGAAAAGGACCGGGCCCAGGACGGACCCCTGTGGAACGCTGCAGGAGAGCCTGACTGGGTTGGAGGAGACGCCGTCGATGGTGACGGACTGCTGTCTGTCGGAGAGGTAGGAGAGAAACCAGGAGTGAGCAGAGTCAGTGATGCCAAAGGAGTGGTGAAGGCGGTGGAGGAGGATAGAGTGGTCTTTGGTGTCGAAGGCGGCAGAGAGATCGAGTAGCGTAAGAAGGGAAAAGCAAAGGCAAAAGCAAAAGTAAAGACAATCAAACAGTGGTCACCAGAGGCAGCTGAAACACTCTGTGGCTGTCTAGAGTGTACTGACTGGGATGTGTTTAAGGAGGTAACATCAGACATTCACGAGTACACAGAGACTGTCACTGACTACATTACCTTCTGTGGGAGCCTCTGTTCAAGAGTTTTCCTAATGACAAGCCATGGCTTACGGCAGACATTAAACACAAACGCCAGGAAAAACATGACGCGTACAAAGACAATACCAGAGAAAGGTACAAACAAGCCAGGTTTGCAGCACAAAAAGCAATAAAGACTGCTAAGCGTAAAACATCTGGCAAGGCCTCAAAGACATTATAAACTATAAACCAGCATCCAAGTCTGCTGATGTTACAGATGCGTCTCTCCCAGACACTCTGAATGACTTTTATAGTCGTTTTGATAAAAAGAATACGACCCCACCTCCTTCTGTGGGGAGGAGTCATACTGAGAACCCACCTTTCACTGTTCTGGACGCCGATGTCGGGTGCATGTTTCAGCGTCAAGACAGCAGGAAAGCTACCGGTCCAGATAACATTTCTCCACGCTTACTCAGAAACTGTGCGGACCAGCTCTCAGGCGTCTTTACTGACATTTTCAACATGTCTCTCCTCTCTCTCTCTCTCAGTGCATTGTTCCTCGGTGTTTCAAAAGGTCCACCGTCATTCCTGTTCCGAAAAAAATCCAAAGTGTCCTCTCTAAACGACAATAGACCGGTCGCTCTGACCTCAGTTGTCATGAAGACGCTCGAGCGCCTGGTCCTCCGGTTTCTGAGAACGCTTACCGATCCTCTGCTGGTTCGTTTTCAGTTCGCGTATCGCGAAAAACGTTCCGTGGAGGATGCGGCGTCACTTGGTTTGTTTTATGTTTTACAACACCTTGAAATCCCAAACACCTATGCCAGAATTTTATTTGTTGATTACGGTTCTGCTTTTAACACCATTATTCCATCCAAACTGTACCAGAAGATCCAGCAAATTGGAGTTCCATAGGCATTGTGCTTCTGGACCCTCGATTTCCTGTTGATGAGACCACAGGTCGTTAAAATTGGTGAAAATGTGTCATCCACCCTCATTTTATCCACGGGCACGCCTCAGGGGTGCGTTCTCTCCCCTATGTTCTACTCCCTGTTTACTTATGACTGTGCTTCATGCCATGCCAGTACTAAAGTTCTGAAATTTGCTGATGACACCACAGTGGTAGGGTGCAATACAAACTCAGACGAATCCGCCTACCGAAGTCAGGCTGAGACTCTAATTAGCTGGTGTAATAACAACAACTTTGAACTGCACACTGGCAAAACAAAAGAAATGATTGTGAACTTTAAAAAGAAACAGTCCTCTTTCCCTCCCCCTCCTGTGATCAATAGTGAAATCATTGAAACTGTCCAGAACTTTAAGTTTCTTGGCACTACCCTGTCATGTGACCTGAAGTGGGAGGAAAACACTCGCCTCATCGTCCAAAAAGCACAGCGGCGCTTGTTCTTCCTGCGACGTCTGAAATGTTTCGGTCTCAGTGCCCACATGTTGATGCAATTTTACTGAGCTGTGATTGAGAGCGTGCTCACCTTTTCGATCACGGTTTGGTTTGGTTCCATCACGGCAAAAGAGAAAATCAAATTGAGCAGGGTGGTCAAGACCGCTTCAAAAATCATAGGCAGAGATCTTCCTAGCCTGGACTCGCTGTACCAGCAGCGTCTCTTACGTAGAGCAAGTCAGTCTTATCTCCAGGGATTCCACCCACCCCGGCAATGAGCTTTTCCAACTTTTACCATCATGGCGTAGGTACAGGTCCATCAGTAAAGTTTTTTTTTCCCTCTGGCTGTTCGCGCTCTCTCTAATCATCCGGACTGATTGGAGAGAGCGCGAGCGGCGAGTGCGAACTTGTCGGCGGAATGTGTACAGTCAGCTTATAACTGAATCAGTGTGGCGTGCCCGTTCGCCATGTTTAATACCAGTATTTGCTTAGTATTTAGCATGAAAATCATATTTTAGAGTTTACTCTGTGTATGCGTGTGTGTGTGTGTGTGTGTGTGTGTGTGTGTGTGTGTGTGTGTGTGTGTGTGTGTGTGTGTGTGTGTGTGTGTGTGTGTGTGTGTGTGTGTGTGTGTGTGTATTATTTTAGTCTTAGTAACTGACATCAAGACAAATTCCAATGTTTTTATTGTTTTTTACATGGAAACATATGGCAATAAACTATCTTAACTATCTTATCTTATCTTATCTTATCTTATCTATCTTATAATGGCAAAGGCACTCTGAATCTGATGCAGCTTCCCAGAATTCCACAGCACCTCTGGGTTGGCAGTCCATAGCCTGTAATTCCTGAAATTAAAATGTGAAAGGCAAAAATTAGGATAATAAAGTCTGACATCTGTGTGTGTGAGACAAATGCATGTACATGAAAAAAGGAAGATGTGCAAAATACACAATAACAGAAGTTAGAAAGTGCCGAAATGATACATGTAGTTTGATATTGTGCTGTAATTTCATATCATGTATTTGAACTAAAATGTTTTATCAGACAATAGGATTCAATTACCTTTCAAATTTGTAGTTAATGCAATGACGTGCAGTACAATGCCAGTGCAAATACAATACTACTGTAATAATCCCTGATGGGGAAATTATGTGTTATTTACAAGCAGAAACATGCTTTTCACACAAGTTCTGACTCCAAGGTCCTGCAAGTACTGTGTGTAACAAGAAAGGCAGAGCCCTTATGGCTCATGTGTATCCATCTGCATGTAACCTTTGTGACAATAAGTGAAGGGATGGCTTATGCACCAGCAAAATCCAAGTGTTCTCAAAATGTAATCAGTTTTCACACATCTGTCAAACCCCCGTGACCCTTGACCTTTGAGATGAGCTGATTAAATTAGTATAGATAGAAAGGTATTATCATCATCAGCTACCTCTGTGCCAAATTTGATTGAAAGGGTTTGGCAATACTGTTGATAATAATACAATCTATCACAAATATTGGCATTTTTACACACATTTGCCAAGCTCTTGTGACCCTTAACTTTTTCGAGGGATCAAAGAAATTAGTATGCATAGAAAGGTCTTCCCATCAGGTATCTTTGTACCAAGTTTGGGTTTGAAGTTGTCAATAGTATTTGAGGAAAAATAAACTATGTCAAAATATAGCTATTTTTGACCTATTTCCTGCTTCCCTGTACCCTTGACCTTTGAGAGAGGTCCCTCAAATTGGTATGTTTAGAAAGGTCTTGTCATAAGGTACCCTTGGGCCAAGTTTGAAGACTGTGGCTTGAATAGTCTCCGAGAAAATGCCCAATGTTAAAGTTTACCACGGACGACAGCGGACGGATGACAGACGACGACCACCGGCCCAGAACACAGACTCACTTTTGCTTCACACGTGAGCCAAAAAGAACGCCGAGGCTTGCAAAACCCATTAGCTGCCATGGTTTAGTGTATTTATCCCACTGTCGTATGATCCCTGTTTTATGTCATGCTGGTTTGATGGTCTGACTGAATTGATAGAGCCTATACAGCTGTTTTGTTTACTTAGTGTTCTCTTATAATAACTCGGAATAAGCCTCCATAACATGCAGTGCTGCAGCTGTGTCATCAACATTACAATTTGCTGTTATGTTAAAAATGTTTTACTGCCTTCAGCTGCTGTGCCGTGCATGAATTTACAAATTACATCTAGTGTGGCCCTGGCTTGAGTGCAGTGTTCGGCAGGCCTTCCTGGAATGTAGGGCATGGTCGCAGTACATGATAAAGAACTGTTGATGTATTCTGATACATATGCAACACAAAATGTATTACGGTTATATAACATGCAAAAAAATACATTTCAAGATCAAAGAAAACCTGACTGGCAGTGGGAGAATGACTGATAATAAATGATATAGGACATACCACATAAAAAAAATGAAACAATATATTAGGTAATGGTGTGTGGCTTTTTATTTTGTTTTTATATTTTTAACAAGCTTTGAGTATTAAAGAGATTATTTTCTTATGAAATTTGAAAAATATTGTCAAGTTATGTACACTTTCTTCTTCCTAAGAATGTTCAGTTTCTTTGGGCTGCGAAAACTTAAAACTTTGCTTTCACTCTAGCTAATAAGATTATTGAACAACCTTGCCAATGTGATTTTTGTATGAGCTTCTTGGCATTATTGCTGTGGAAATATGTGTGGTAAACTTTTGTGACGGTGTAAATGGTTATGTACACAATGCTGTTTGTGCAGTGAAATAACAGGGAAAAAAAGTTTTATCAACACACACAAAAACCACAGGATGCGGCGTTTTGTTTAGAATTTGATGTGTCATATGTCTGTACCTTTAAATATGGAATTTGATTTTGGATTTGGCGTGTCACAACATCTTGGCGGTAAATCTGAGCCAGGGCCATATAACGAAATATCTACTTTTTTTCAGTGGTCTTAACAGCACTTTTTCTCACTGTACACTACATGTGCAAACCTGTAAGATACTTACTCCTCAGTTTTCTTGTCTTCCTGCATACATTGTATCTCCACTTTCCTGCTTACAGTAACTGAAGGCAAGCAGTCTTCAGACCCTCAGGGTGGAGGCACATGCTGTGGAATCCATGCACTTTTATGAGGCGTCTGTCCAGTAGGAACTGTAAATAAACCATTACAATTGTTTCATTTCTGGCCCTTCTGCAAACGCAGTGTAATTATGATACAAACACATAGACATACATAACAAGAATGTTAAAGCCCTCAAGCCTCATGTTCATGACCAATCCACATAATGACATTTGTGGTCTTGACCTTTGAACAGGTCACTGAAAAAGTAAAGTGTTCTAAATGTGACATAAACATCAGTGATTATGTCTTCTTTACATTTATGATACAAAGCACTCTGCATTTCCTTCAACCTTTTTCAATGTACATGTGTGTGTGCTTGATGATGATGATGAAACGTTTTTATTCAGGATAAAAAGTTTTAGGCATAGCAATGCCTATCTTCCAAACTGTCCTGCTACTCTACACATATAAAAATACATCAGACGATACATCAAAAGATAAAACATATGTAAGTAAAAAGACCCATCCCCCTCCCCCCCCCCCCCTCCACCACCACTCAGAGGGGAAAATATAGAAATTAAAAAAAAAAAAAAAAAAAAAAAAAATATATATATATATATATATATATATATATATATATATATATATATATATATATATATATATATATATATATATATATATATATATATATATATATATATAATTATATACACAGGTATGAACCTGACATGTTAATGCAGACAGTCGAACTATTACATAATCTGTAGCAACAGTAGAAGAGTATTAGGTAATAGGAAACTTGTCACTAACTATACGAATCGTAGTATAAGGGAGCCGAACATACTATTACATGGAGGCGATCTTTAAAGACGCTAATCTTACAAATTGATTTCAGGTGTGGAGGTAACATATTCCACGCTTTAGCGCCTGAAAAAGACAGACTGGTTTTACAGATGTCTAATCTAATTTTTGGAAGGTGGATCATTTCTCATATTTTTCCTATTATTGTCGGAAAATAGAGTTTTTAGATAGGGTGGGGCTTTTCCGTGCATGATCTTGTGCAGTAGAACACAGCGATTAAATTCAAACTGTTTCTTCAATGTTAGTAACTTGAGAGATTTTAATTTTTCATCAGTCGAAGTAGGACTGGGAAGTATTAATTTAATGCCCCGACGATACAAGGAATTAACTTTTTTCATGTGAACTTCGCTGCATCCATCCCAGACGGTAGAACTGTAGTCACAATGCGTTTTGATATGCGCATGGAAAAAGAGTTTACGGATATCAGTATGAACTATATGGCGTAGTTTTCATAACAGGAACAGATTTTTGGAGATTGTTTTGCATATTGAGTCAGTATGCGGCTCCCAGCTTAATTGGTTGTCCACTATAACGCCTAATAAGCGATGCCTAGTTACTTGTTCAACAAACTGTCTATCTAAGGAGAGTGTTAAAGGTGGTAGGCCATGCTGGTGTTTCTGACGTATAGTAACTAACATGCTCTTTGTCTTTGGAATACTAATAATAGGGAGAGATAGGGAGAGAGACAGATATGAGAGAGAGAGAGAGAGAGAGAGAGAGAGAGAGAGAGAGAGAGAGAGAGAGAGAGAGAGAGCAATAATACCTGCGGCACAGAACTTTAGACCACACTGATGACGACTCCAGCAACAGCAGCACTCCTCAAGCACTCGCAAAACAACACAAATACCATGACACCTGTAAATTAATAGTATCATGTTAAATTTTCCAATGGCCAACATGCATGTATATACCGCAAATTCCTCTTGCTTGAGCAAAATTACATTACAATACATACACCGTCAATTAGTGAATAAAGCGTTTCTTCCTTTCAACATTTTTTATGAACCGCGAAGTCGTGGGACGTGCTCTTTTAAATTAAATTTAATCAGTGTAATCTGTCCTTAATGCTTACAGTTGATATATATCGTGAGCCAAATTTGTTTTGTCTAAAAAGTAACAATTGTCCACAGATAATTATGGTAGGCTGCAAACATAAAACGATCAAAAATTATTTTTTAAATTAAAAAAATCAATGCTTATTCTAAAAAATAATCTAGGTGATTAGATGAAAAACTCTGATCTAAATAAAATCAAGCGCGTTCTGTAGATAATTATATATCCGACGCTGAGGTTGTTTGCACATCAACCTGGGTTGTACCCAAATCTGGGATGGAGTGTTTACACTTGACCCTGGGTCAGAGCAGGGTACAGTTCAACCCTGAGCCGAAGCTAGGTTGAAGCGGGGCTGGATCTAAACAACATTCCATTCCGCGTCATCACATTGCATGTTGCCACACACAACTCGGGGACATGCTCCTTCACTGGCTTCCCATTCCCCAATGCATCCAATACAAGATTCTGTCTCTCTGCTACAAACCCCTGAACAACTGCGCTCCCGCCTATCTCTCAAACTTACTTCACCCCTACACTCCTCCCCGCTCCTCCGCTCCGCCTCCGACCCTCTCCGCCCCCACATCCCCCGCACCAAACTCAGCACTTTCGGCCCCGCTCCTTCTCAGTATACGGTCCATCCACCTGGAACACTCTTCCACTCTCTCTCCGTCAGAAACACTCTCTCTCCTCCGTCCAGTCCGCCCTCAAAACTCACCTCTTTCAACAGTTCTAGCACTATACCACCACACTCCCCACCCTAAGCAGACTGCCGTAGTGTATTTCACTATTTGTGGTACGTGCGTCGTTGTCTAAAGCGTGCGCATGGGTGCGCAAGTTGTGAGTGCGCGCTTAGAGTTATAATTATTATAAGATAAGCGCATTATAAATACCGTAATTATTTATTATTTATTTACAAGACGTCACTGCCAGGAATTTCAGTGCCGTTGTCACAACACATTTCATAGCCTTGAAGTCGATTGTGCACGTCGAAAGTGAACACGAATTGTTTCTACGGCTTGTCATCCATGTCTGGGCTAAAGGCCGTTATCATTATAAGTTACAGTGCTGGACGATTTGCCTCCAGCAGTCTTTTGGGCCGTGGCAGAGAACATACACTTCTGATAATAACAATAAGTGCCGGTTGCCGAACTGTAAGAGCGCTGTTCATCAACGTTATCGTAAAGGTCATGATCTATAAGAAACACTCTTTTTTTCCCCCGCAAACTCAGTTGCTGTACGAGTATCTTGAATCTCGTGATACAGCCTGACGTAGCGGTGCCATGCTACCGAATGCAGTAATTATTGACCGGCATGTCTACCTCTAAATCTATACATCTCGGGAAGCTGACGTCATCACGCTAATCGTGGCGGCCATCTTGAGAGGATTCGCGATAAGGCCCTCATAGGGAAATCGCTGTCAGGACAATGTCAGGAAAGTCACTCACAAACCAGATAGGTGAGGCTAGCGCTGCCGCAGGATTGTATACAGACCAAGGAGAATTACTCAGCGCTAGACAGTCTAGTCATCTCGGTGTTTTTGTATGCCTGCGAGTCATGGACCCTCACAGCAGACCTTGAAAGGAGGATACAAGCCACTGAAATGAGATTTTTTCGAAGGCTGCTTGGCATTTCATACAGAGATCACGTCACAAACGTGGAAGTGGGAAGCAGAATCAGGCAAACCATCGGGCCTATGAAAACCTATTAGCCATTGTGAGAAAAACGCAAACTGAAGTGGTATGGGCATGTCACGCGTTCAGCAGGGCTTGCCAAAACAATCCTGCAATGCACTGTGCAAGGAGGACGAAGGAGAGGAAGACAGAGGAAAAGATGGGAGGACAATATCTCAGAGTGGACAGGACTGAAGCTGCGCGATACGCTAAGAATGGCAGAGAGGAATGGAGGGAGCTGGTTGCCAAGTCATCAGTGGTGCCCCAACGGCCGGCAAGACTGCGGGATATAGATAGATAAATAGATAGATAGATAGATAGACAGACTAAAACAGTTAGATCCCCTGCCCACGCCTATCAGGCACCCAATCGCCAGCCCACAGAGAAATACACAAGGATAGAGCAAACGATCATCTACATCCTCAAAAAGGATGCATCAGGTCTCGCTTATAAGCCATGTCTTTCTCCGGAACTTAGGAAGTAGGCAGGAGAAACATACATACACAAACACGAAGGTGCACTACTAAATGTGGTCGGGCACGCTGACTGATAATTTGTCTGTTTTCCCCTATAAGTCACAATCTAGAGCATCTCTGTTAAGGGCTGAACATTTCCATGCTGAAAATTCTGATGGGAATAGACGCACCTTTAGCAGGATGTTGCAGAACATATTGTAGACGTAGGTTACATGACGTCGCGCGTGTTTGACGCTGGCAAGTAACAATTTCAATTCCGTGCAAGCCTTTGATGCGAAACCGCAGACAAACATGCGAAGACACACTAACAACATTTTAAAGGAGATATTCGCGAACAATTAAGGTTTTCTTGCCTGGAGCAGGACCCTTTAACTCATTCAGCCCCGACACACCACAGCAAGACATTGATCGATCATAGTTCAAGGGTGGAGCCAGAATAGCTTGGCGCCTATGGGCGCCAAGCTATTCTGGCACTGCCCTTAAACTATCATGCTCGATCTGTCTCTATAATTGTAATGCAGTCCTTCAGAGGACAATTTCAACATTTGGGGATTTCGGTCTTGGGGTAGAATGTGTTAACTAAATTGCACAGAGCTGACATCGCGACGATCGTTTTCGCAAGATATTGATGTTCAAGGTCATGATGGCGTAACATTCTGAATAAATTCGATTATTAGAAGGATTTAGAAGGCTTTTCTGATCACCCAGTTAGCAGAAATTAGTTTGAATGTGTAAAATATGACCGTCTGCTGAATTGAATATTGAAAATAATAAAGGTATTTGTATTCCAACATAAAAACAATTGGTTACGTCGGGTATGCCACATGTAAATGGATTTGCCGATTCGATATTCCAAATGATGTAGTAGTCATAACCCCTTTCATGCCAAAGCACTGTGAAAAAAAACACAAAAATGCAAAAAGCATAAATCTTCATGAGCCCTCGCATCTGCGAGGGCTCATGAAGATATATGTCTCTTGACGGATAGCTCGTTCATATGCATTGTGCCTCAAGCAACGCAAACTAATTTCTTTGGTGCAGCCGCGAGTTGCAGTGGTTTGAAAGACGTCTGGCGGGTGTCGGGGAAGAATCTGGGGTGAAGCTTAATTTCCATAAAGACATGTAATCTCTCTCTCTCTCTCTCTCTCTCTCTCTCTCTCTCTCTCTCTCTCTCTCTCTCTCTCTCTCTCTCTCTCTCTCTCTCTCTCTCTCTCTCTCTCTCTCTTGATCGATCGATCGATCGATCGATAGTCGTAATTTTAGCAACGGCAGGTACGAAAAATGATATAGTCACTGACTGTGTTAATATCTTCACCGTTGTAAAATAAAGATTTATTGATTCTCTCTGTAATATTGGAGTTACCACACAAACTTTAACACAGATAATTTATATTGTAAAACTACAACTGCCCTTAAAAAGCTGGGGCAAAATGAACGCTACCCAGCAACAAGAGACATAAACCGCGGTCGCGGGGGCACATGCGGGTTTATGTCTCTTTTGGGTTAGTTCTATGTTCCTCATGCCTATTTTGGTCGCAGTGACATCTGTCGTCTTCACGCGAATGTCGGTCAGTGCACAGTCGTTTCAGACGCCGCACATTTCGTGATTGCTGGCAGGGAAGGGTTCATAGCCAGTTGCCGTTTTCCTCGACACAACCAACAAATCGCGTGCACTATTAGTCGACTGACCGCCGCAATGTAAAGCTACGCGAGCGGCAGTCCGATTCTTTCTAGATACTCTTCAAATGTACTGTTTTGCCACAGATGAGTCATGCTATCTTGTACTACAAGTCCTTTTACGTGAGACGAAGCACAAAGACAAAAGTAGTGACAAGCCATCCGTTTTTGTCTACCGTATTGAAAATATGGTATTGATGGGGCTGGTTGGACCACGTTCCGTAGCTTAAAAATGACGAACATAAAAATAACCCGTTAAACGTTTAGGGCTTAACGTCTTTTGTCCACCACGAAGGTGATTTCAAAGACGGGGCACCAAAAAGAGGTCTGTACAAATTTTGACCCCAGCTTTGTTCGAACCCACGACCTTTCGGACGAGAATCAAACCCTCTACCACCGAGCCACCCAGCTTCCCCAAATGACGAACATAGGCACATCAGACTCCGACAGTGAAGTAACACGATAAAAATTGTCATGCCTAGCTACGCTAACCGCGCTGTTGATCGTACAAGTGGCGGCAAAAGCCGCGCGCGCGCGCGCGTGCTTGTGTGTGTGTGTGTGTGTGTGTGTGTGTGTGTGTGTGTGTGTGTGTGTGTGTGTGTGTGTGTGTGTGTGTGTGTGTGTGTGTAGACACGAGTATATCCGGTGTTTGTCTACGTACAGACCTAAAACTTTAGAAAATGCTTCGATCGAAATGTATTTCGGAGAGGCTCCGAGTTTATTTTAAATGGCAGACTCGTTTAAGAGAATTATTGCCCGTTTATATAAAGTCGGTAGACCCGCATTTGAGTCAGTAATTTTCGTTCTATTCACACGGAATTTTGGATATAGCTAGCTTGGAGATTGACATTAGATGAGTTTGCTAGCCAGCTGTGCACATTTTCAACTTTTTCGTAAAATGTAATTCATTGCAGAAAGAAAAATTAAAAAGTAAGAATTCTCTACTGATAGAGAACGATCAGACAGTGACGGTGACTTGAAGGCGCCAAACACGTCAGTGTTACACAATGTTCCTAAATTGTCGCAAAGCACCAGATGTCGGTGTTATACAATGTTTCTGAATTGACATCAAATTCGTCACTGCGTACACGGCGTCATGGGACTAGCGATGTCTTGACGTGAAGCTTATAGTGACGTCATTTTGCTGCTCGTGGTATTTTTCCTCTTCATAATTCCTGTCGCTACTTTAGCCCACAGACCGTACTGATGGCAGGAAGCGTTTTGACCAGATGTACGGTTAGAGAGGAGGAAAATGGATAAGAAGGATAAGTTTAAAATATGAACATGAACTCTGAATGTTCCTAAAAGAAAAACGCGTGTGAGCTCCAAACAATACTGTAGACTTTAGAATCAGTAAAATCCTCATTTGTTCGTTACTAAGTCGCCTTGTGTGTTATCCTTGCTTTGGAATTTTCGACAGTGGTCAGTTTCCGGGCTAATTTCCTGCAAGTCATTTGCAAATAACACTTTTAGCCCTTATCATTCGGAATACACCAGTGAGTAAAATAAGTTTCACTAAAATAGTTTAAGGCCAGAATAGTCTATATCCTTACCTGTAAGTACTATAGTGTAGCTTGCATATGGCAGTGTGCAATTTTGAAGCTTTTAACCTCAGTATGATATGGGTTAGCTGATGCACACAGGCTCAGCCGCCTAAGCCTTCGGCCCAATGGTCCACGTGGCAAGGACGCAAGAATGACAATGATTTAAAAAAATGTACGTACCATTCACCATTCTCATGGGACTGTATTTCACTTGCTGCTGGATCAACTCCTGGGGTGATTTTCATGAGTGAGCTGAGTCCTACGCAAGCCACTGAGCAAGGTGTTCAGCTATAGCGGAGCACTTTCCTTAGTAGGCCGGCTTGCGCTGGACTAAGCTCCATCATGCAACTGACCCCTATACGATGCTCAGGAAGTCACCGGTATTAAATCCCGTAGCTGAATAACAGAACATGAGATCAAAGACTTTACACAGTACTCTTAGACTTAAACATGGGTAGCAGTGTTAGTGTGTGGTTTTGAGCTTTACGGAGTAAATACGTAAGCTCTAAATCATATACCCGCATGGCCGCGGAACAGAAGCTGCAATCGGTCGGAACATCATACGACACATTGTTCCTTACTAGGTATTACCTCGGTGACTCACAGAGTCACTAAAAAGGCTCACTTTTGATTAAAGAACTTGACAATAAAAAAGAAATACGCTTTGAAAGGACATTAACAACAACAGTTTATTGAAATCAAGTTTCGAGTTAAATTACACTTTTTTCAAAATAGACTTTTTTTTCTCAAAAGGGTTCAAACCCGAACCGCGTTGAGTAAACTGTGATGTAATTGTTCTTTCTAATCGTGTTTCTTTAGTCTTTGTTGTCATTTCTTTGCATCAGTTGAACACGCTTGGCAGTCCCCGTTTTGCTCTGGCTGGGTTTCACATTCGGAGAGTAGCGTTTGAAAACCTCTTGCAGCTGGTGGGGACTGAGACAAATTCTGAGACACCCCGTCCCCCTCCATGGTACGATGCAGGCTGAAAAACTCAGTACACACACTGGTTGTCTCCCTCGATACGCTGCCGCTGAGATGCTATAACTGCTGGTCATATTACAAAATCTGGGCAGTTGAGGCAGTAATGAAGACCGGTGTTTTTAAAAATAAATTTTGCCTTGTTTGAAAATGTGTAGTAGGGCTGAATGTTGGAATTTGCTGGAAATTTCTGGTTAGCTGAGAGGAGACGTTAGTGGTGCTTTGATTCATACCATCCTGAGCTTATCCAGTGGACAATTGTGGGCCTATGTTGAGTTGCCATTGACGTAGTGATTTGAGGGGCACGCTGATTTCAGCTGTGCTTGGGTGTGGGATTGGTAAGGAACCAGTTTCATAGCCAAGAAATGAGATGGGTGCTGTGAAGTGCTGGCTTTTTTTGGTATTTCAAGTTGTGCCGCATGGCAAATGTGCAGCTGGTGGGCGGTAGTGTTTTTTAGGGAATTTAAAAATTAGGGGATGACTGGGACTGACTAAGGCTAAGAGACTGGACAGTACAGAAACGGCACTGTAGTCCGTGACCTGCTGTGGATCGATACAGACAACCAGTTCTGTCGTTTGCACTCGAAAAGTTTGTCCTAATAAAGGGAAGTAACATTAGTTTGGACCAACAGTCCGTTTTCGTTTTGTATTGGGTTAGCTCCCATCTTCCATTGAATGCTGACTACTTTAACATTGATCAACAGCAATAACACCAACAATTTGACAACAACAACCTCGAGAAGCAATTGAGCTGTACAGATGAAGCTCATTGCCTGAATGTGTGTTCTGAAGGAACAGAATAGATGATTTCCGAAAATCAGAAGTAGTTCAAAACAGCGGCACGCCGTGTTTCGCCCGACGACTGACGGCCGCTTGGCAGTACGATTCTGACAAACATGTAATATCAGTAACATGTTAAGTTTGTCCGGGGCTTTGACCCATTACATTCTGAAGCTGCTTTTTTTTTTAAAATTGCTTATTGCCCTATGAAGGCTACATTAAAGATCAGGGGGTGGTGCCAGAATATCTCACCTATCTGCCGGTTAAGTTCAAGTTGTGAGAGGCCGTGCCAGAATACTAGCTTGGCGCCTTAGGCCAAGTTATTCTGGCACCACCCTTGAACTATGATAGTCAAGTTTATTTCAAGCTATATCAGGATATCAGGATTTTATCAGGATAAAAAGGGTTTACCCACTGTTGTCGTCAAAAGACGCGCAGTGGTTGTATAACTGAACTACTTCGGAAATCGTGTACTCGACTGAATCTCGTCAGTGTTCAATCAAGTTCATGAGGAAAAAACAAAAGAACGTGTCAGTCAAATCTCTGTCGTATGAACATCATTAGATGGGGGTCAGCTGCATGAGTGAGCTTATTCCTGCGCCAGCCGCAAAGGAAGGTGCTCCGGGCCGATGGCGGAGAACCGTGCATAGACTAGTGGCTGGCGCAGGACAAAGCTCGCTCATGCAAATGTTCCCAGGACCCTGTTATAAGGGACCAAACTCCTGCTCTCCAACCACCACACAGTAAAATTCTTTCGGATGACTGTTTCCCCTTTATTTCCTTCGGTTCACCCGCTAAACTGGGTATAAACTGCACATGTTTAATGTGTAAAAATACTGTTAACCCTTTGCGAGTCGGTAACGTTTTTTGTCGCGATGATTTCCTACAGGAATCACATATGATAACAAGGGTCCGATAGGGAGGCCCTGGTTTGTTATAAACACTGTCAAACGTATTTGATCACAGTGATAAAACGGCGACAAACCCGAACCGCATCCGACTCGCAAAGGGTTAAAGAGGAAGACAACCTGCAACCCATCACCCCTTCATCGTTTTCAAAGGTGCATCAGGCTACATAACGCTTTGTTGTCATTCTTACGTCACGGCCACCAGTTGAATCCCGCTGCTGGTCAGTGCAAACCTTTGACACGTGACTGACCCAGCAACTAAAAAAAAAAATGTTGCTAGTTGCTGCGGCCGACTTTCACGTAGTCACTTTTGTGATGCGCCTTAAATACCGGTTTTGTACTGTAGTCGGGTGGGTAGACATTGCTTTTTCTTAGTGTCGTCGGTCACGAATTAGGATCATTGCCGATGCGTCGCATTTTAACTTTTAAAAAAAATAGTGTTTGTCAAACTAAGGCACAGCGTTACCATTCAAGTATAGCTCTTGTGTGTTTTCTGGCATATATATATATATATATATATATATATATATATATATATATATATATATATATATATATATATATATATATATATATATATATATATATATATATATATATATATATATATATATATATATATATTATATATATATATTATATATATATATATATATATATATATATATATATATATATATATATATATATATATATATATATATATATATATATATTGTAATGAAGAAATAGTCTTTGACCTAAAAATAAACAATGACATCACCACCAAACCTGGTTGCTAATCCGCAATTTGTTTGTTTGTTTTGGGTATTATTTTGTTTGTCAGTTTTGCTTGGTTTTTTTAGGGGGTATGTGTTTCGTCGTCTGTGTGCTGCATTGTTTTGCGTGCAAGCTTTTGAAATGAGTGTGTTTTCACAACAGTTACAGAAGAACGTCTACTGGGTATTTTGAATATTATTGATATGTCACTGAATACGTTGCATATATAAACTCCACTGTCGCAATTAATTTCAGTGTTCTTACACTATAGTTCCAATATAACACACACACACACACACACACACACACACACACACACACACACACACACACACACACACACACACACACACACACACACACACACACACATATCAAAAGTTCTAAAGAACAAAATTAGTGTTGTTGGAAACAATAAGCAATCTGGAGTTGTTTTTACAGCGCACATTTACAACAAAATATTTCGTAATAAACCACAAGAGAAAGAATCTTTGCGGGATCGAAAGCACATCGGCGACCTATGACGATTAATAATTTTACTGAAGAATATTTAAGACTTTTTGAGACAAAGAGTCAGTTACTCTTCCATTGCATTACCCTGACAATGTGTAGACAGTTCTGCTGGTCGCGAAGACGGCATCCCCCCAGACGTCATGAAATATCTTTTATAATGTAATGTCTATATAGTTTTGCGTCAGTCATGTCTTGTGTTGTTGTTGTATCCAGCTTACTGTCCCACTGCACTGAAAGTGATCAGGGACTAGTAGTTTTGGCGTGGTTGTAGATTGTAGTTTTGGCGTGGTCGATAAGCAATCTTGATGTAGATTGTAGTTTTGGCGTGGTTGTTCCCACCTCCTTTTGCATCCGGGCTGGGAACCGGCAAACCGCTTGTGTGACTATATTGCTCTTTTTATAGAATTTGCACTAGTGCATTTTTTTCTACTGGTGTTATCATTCTGACATCATGTCTGAACTGAACGTCATAATCAAGATTCCTAAAGTCAAGATTTATCAAATGACGTCACATGGTGTTTTTTTCAAGCTCAGTCGTCTTAAATTTTCTAGTGAAAAACAACACAAAATTGCAAAGTGGTCATAAATGCAAGGTGCCTTTTTACTCCAATACGGCAAATTGTACACCAAAGTTAACCACACTACTGACTACGTTCATACATTCCCGAGACGTCTAATCTATCAATGCAATAAATAAATATGAACATGCAGCATAGCACAGCCCTTTTTGGACCGTCTCTCAAAATATAGACATTGTGAAAGTCAGTTTGAAGTGTTCACCATAGAATCAGTATTCTACGTCCGATAAAACTCAACTTTATCAGGTGTAGCTGTTTGAAACAGCGGCGCCACATTTCAAAAGACTATTATATATTATACTATATAGCATAGATGTGGAGTGTTCATTTACTATTATTTCTAGACTGACCAAGCGACTCGAGGTGACTATGAATCTAACAGTTTGAGAATGGGCGGTGCGAGGTCTGTCTAGAAATGATAGTATATGAACTCTCTACTTCTATGTTTTATAGAACATTTTACATCAACAGTACTGGTCAAACATTATTTTCGAAATCTTTTCTTTTTTGGCAATCTCTGCAAGCAGACGAACCTGGGACCGGCTGCACAAAATGCAGTTACCCCTCTAGCTTTCTGCTAAAACTCTGTCAAAATCTGGAAGTTACCAATAAGCTAAGCTAGCTGATGTAGCATTTTAGACTAATTAACAGCTAGCGTTATTAGCGTGGAAACGTTAGAGTTGTTCCGAACAGCATAAGTAACAAGTAAGAAACAATTTAGGGTGTAACTGAGAAATGACCAGTGCATTTGTCTGATTTCAGCTTACAAGATCAAGTCACTGTGCTACATTCCACTCTTTTCATTCACTACATAATATTCATACAGATTATATGAAAACAAATGCTCTCATTGAATAGTTTAACATAGTCAGCAAAGTGCAGAGTTGACTTGTTTCCGACTTTCGCCAACATTCTCCATGAAACACTCAGAGTAATATTGTCAGTGTAAAATTCCTGCACAGAATGCAGCGGACGAAATGTTGACGTCACAGTAGACCTTGATAAAGAATATTGTTGAGGTCACAGCTGTACTTGACATTCGCTACTGTCATGCTAGGTGCTATAGCTGCAAGCTCCTTTGATCTCCCGAAGGCCTACAAGTGTCCGTGCATCAAACCCCTTCTACCAATAACGTATTTGTTTTCACTCCTCCACTATTTTCGTAAAGGAAAACAGCTGAAATCTTCTGACGTGGATCACACCAGATATGACATGACGTCAAAAGAATATACATGTATATAGAAATAGAGTTATGAAGTAGTATAAGATCTGTAATGACGTTGCCGTCTGCATGACCAGCAGCAATTGTCTACAAATTTTTCGACTAATACGGTGGAAGAGATGAGTGACCGTTTCCTTTAAATGACTTCAAAAGCCTTTAATAAAATAGTCGCATAGGACGCTCATGTACTTTTGATTTCGCAAAGATTCTCTCTTTATCGGTCTGATATACACTATTGAGCTGCAAATGTGTTCTGCAAACAAATCTAGTAGAGTGCCTATTGTTTCGAACAACACTAAGTAAAATTTGTACTTTAGAACGTTTTGGTGCTCTTTTATAGAACAAAACTGGCATCCAAGACGCGTCACAAAGAGGGCTATAAGAAATCCACCATTAGTCGCTACAAGGGTTTTTGTAGCTTGGTCATGTGGTACAGTTTGCGCTAAAGGGATTGCTCGTGTGACTTTGGGATGAAAACAATATAAGTTATTGGTAGCAGGGGCCCGGTTTGCTACACAGACCCTTGTAGGCCTGAGAGAGGTCAAAGGAAGGTCGAAGGCCTGAGGGGTACAATGGTTCCTTTGACCTCCCGAAGGCCTACAAGGGTCCGTGCAGCAAGCCCCTGCTACCAATAATGTATTTGTTTTCATTCCTCCACAATTTTTGTAAAAGAAATCAAGAAGAAATCTTCCGACCTGGATCACGCCAGACATGACTGACGTCAAAGGAATATTCATTTATACATAATAGACTTATGACGTAATTTAAAATATTTCATGACGTCTCCATTTCCAGTAGTGTGCTTGTTGTTTCGAACAACACTAAGTAACTTTTTACTTTAGAACATTTTGGTGGTCTTTTATAGAACAAAACTCGCATCCAAGATGCATCACAAAGAGGGCTACAAGAAGACCGCCATTTTTCGCTACAATTTGTAGTTCGGTCATGTGGTACAGTTTGCGCTAAAGGGATTGGTCGTGTGACGTAGGGATGAAAACAATATAAGTTATTGGTCGCAAGGGTTTGCTACACGGACCCTTGTAGGCCTTCGGGAGGTCAAAGGAACCATTGTACCCCTCAGGCCTTCGGCACACACACACAAACACACACACACACACACACACACACACACGCACGCACGCACGCACGCACGCACACACACACACACACACACACACACACACACACACACACACACACACACACACACACACACGCTAACACTCAGACATTCCACAATATAAGATGCGAGTCTTACTCACTGTCTCCAGTTGAAAAAAGTGTGGAGTTCCAGAGAGCTGTCACAACACACCAAAGTCCGGATTTTCAACTCCAACGTAAAAGCAGTTCTCCTATATGGAGCAGAGACTTGGAGATTGACAAAAACCACAGTCAACAGAGTACAGATCTTCATAAACAGTTGCCTTAGAAGAATTTTGAAAATCCACTGGCCAGAGAAGATCAGCAACGTCAGACTCTGGGAGAGAACAGGGCAGATAACAGCAGCGAATGAAATTGGGCGAAGAAGATGGGGATGGATTGGTCACAGTCTGAGAAAGCCAGCTTCCAGTATCACTAGGCAAGCATTGTCATCAGTGGAACCCCGAGGGAACGAGGAAAAGAGGCAGGCCGAGAAACACCTGGCGTCGAGAGCTCCAAGCAGACATCAAGACACTGGGAACCACCTGGAGTAAAATCGAAGGAGAAGCACAGGACAGGAGTCGCTGGAGGTCTCTCGTCGACGGCATATACCCGGGGAGGGGTGACAGGCGTAAGTAAGTAAGTTACTCACTGTCAATATGTGCAATGAAGTGAAATTCTGACATTGCACATATTGACAGATTGTAATGTGTCGCGTGTACTATGAAGAAGAATACAGCCCTAAATGCTGCGAGCGTCGTCGTAAACACAACCTGTTCACACGGCGCATATTACAAAATAAAACGGAGTTAATTCATTATTATTCTTTCATTTTTATTTTCACCCTTTTTTAAAACTGCTTCACTCTCAGTGGACGCAAACTGTGTTTCTGAAATCTTTGTTAATTCAGCACTGAAGAGTCTCAGCCGTCCAAGTAGCATAGCTACACAGTGGTGACAGTAAGAGGCATAGATCCGCATGAGCCCCCGCAATTGCGGGGGCTCAAGAGGATCTATGTCTCTTGCAGATAGATAGTGAGCGGTGCCAGAATATCCAGAGGAGAATTGTTGTGGTCGATCCATTGTGGTGCGGCAAGGCTGAATACTTAAGGCGTTAATACAGTTCTTCCTCAAGCCCGTAGAGGTCTGAATTCAATAGGCGATCATCGACTTCGATGCCATCGTTCCCAAAGGGTCCGTAGTTGTCTGGCGTCGTGGATGCTTCCGAGGATTGGAGGAATACTTCTGGTTCTTCTGGCGTCGTGTATGCTTCCGAGGATTGGAGGAATACATCTGGTTCTTCGTTCTCGTCAGGATGCCGCTTCTCCTCAGCCTCTCTCTGTTAATATAGTCAGATTCAGTCAAACGAGGTTACGGCCCTAACAAGAAAAGATCGTCGGGCCGACGTGCTCTCGCTGTCGACCCGCACGCGGCACAACAGCGAGCCGACGTCGGCCCGATGACTTTTTGCGCACGGGGGATGCAACACAGCTCTCAGGTCAGAGCGCTCCGATATAAAAGAAAGCAGAAGTATGCCTATACATTATGTTAAACCGTGACTGGTGGTGATTCACGAGCCGAGACTTCTGCTTTTGATGCACAAGGTCTGGCTCGGAGGCTCTGCGGGTTTGATACAGGGGTTAAGGGTCACAGAATCCCGGATCTTAGGGCATGGTCGTGGAACATAATAAAGAACTGTTGACGTCGTCTGACACATAGGTGACGGCATAAATTGTACTCAGATGAATACTCCGCAGGCAACACAAATGAAAAGATCAACGGAAACCTGGCCGACAGTGGGATAAGATCAGAGAAATTTTCACCTTTCTTCCTTTTTTTTCGGGGGGGGGGGGGGGGGGGGGGGGGGAGGGGGGGGGTAGAGGGCGTGAGGAGGGATGGGTGTGGTTTAAAGAGAACTAGATGAAAAATATATGTCGACAGAATTTTCAAAAGATCTGACCGAGGGCGGGTCTGATTGCTAACATTTGCCGATACAGCGGAATTTCAATGCTGTCTTGCCTCAATAGACCGATCCATTCCTGGCGTGTAATGTTCATCATAGTCCATAAGCTAGGAAGGTCTACCGTGCACCCCCCCCCCACCCCCCAGTACTTAATAAGATGGGTTTCAAAGTGTTTCTTAGTATGTCCTAAGATGTTTAAGCCATGTTCCCCGAAAATCCTTAGGAACACACCAGAGATATAGCCGATGGCGCAAGGGTACCCCCATTCACGCTCTTCACAGGTGCTAAAATGAGGTTGAGAAACATTTTCCTCTAAATAATCAGAATTCATTCCAGAAACCCAAATCGGGCAATATTATGTCAAGGCACACCTTCTGCATCCTCTGCAAAAAACAGAATGAAAAAATATTGAATCTCTGGCTCACAGTGAAGGTATTTGTGCACCCATTAAACGACCATTTCCGCGAAATCGAAAAAAAAAGACAAAAATAATGTGTCAGATGCCTTCAGACATTTTCTATAGCACTGACAGTCCATTTTCAGGTTTACATCATTAAAACAGGATGTCACAATTATTATAAACTTGACTATGTGATGCTGTGATTACTGTGAGTGCCACAGTGGTTGATTTTGTATCCCTACCCCCAAGTTTAAAAATACACAAAATTAATTAGAAAAAAATTGCTTAAGTGATTCCATTTTATTTTGACCTCTCTTTACCTATTACGTTTGAATAATGTGAGCATAAAGTGTAAGAAAATAAGGAAAGTCGGCATCCTTTACAGTATGTTCGTGGTGAATGATTGCTTTTTCCCATTTAAAATTGCCGAATTGGGAAATGTACGTTGTTTCTGATGCCCTCAGAAATTTTGTATACAACTGATAGGTCTTTTTTAGGTTTTATTGTTTAGGAAAGAGTACCACAGTTACTCCCAACCTGATTTTATGATGCTGTGGTGCATTTAGGGGCCACAGTGACTGAATCTGCTGCCCTACCCCCATTTTACCTGTACGCAAAGGAACGAAAAATGATCATAACAATTGCTCCTCTGATTAAATATGTTTGTTGCCAGTTTTCTTAACAAAATATGCATATTGAGCATAAACATTTGTGATCATTTCATTAATTTCAATGTGATCCATCAATTTAATTGTAATTTTTTTATTTAAGGCATGCTTAACAGGGGCTCCCGCTGAAGCTTCTATCGTCTGCACATTCAGCACTCTTGTCAAACTCGGGGAAGGTGTACTTCAGGGAGATGTTGTGTCTGATGCTGTTTTTGGTCTACATTAATGACATCAGTACAACAGTACCAAGATTCGTCTCGAACATCCTCCATGCGGATGACTTTGCAGTGTGGAGCGCAGCAGAACATAAAGAAGTAGCATCCTCCAGAAAACATAAAGAAATAGCATCCTCCAGAATCCAGGATGTTGCCAATAGAGTCAGCAGCTGGACTGAAAGAGGCCACTCAAACTGAGCTAGACCATCTCTTTCAATCAGACGGAAGAGGTCACCTCAAAACTGGAGACCTTCGAGTACCAAAGACAGACAGGCCAACTTTACTGGCAACAAATAAATTACTGGATTCACGTGGAGGCCTCATATTGAAGGCATGGAAGCTAGAGCTGCCAACAAAAAAAAAAAAAAAGTCTCTGATGAAGAAACTGGCGGGGACCACATTGGCGCAAATTACAGCATCCTGGCACAAGCAAACACCTGCTCGGTCAGACCAGTTGTGCGGTACCAAGATACATCGACAACATGAAACACTGCCTGCAAAACCCAAAAAGCCAGGCTTGACAAGATGCAGAACATGGATCATTCTCATGATGCAGTGACATTCTTAGAGCCATCTGGAGCACCCCAATTTAGGAAATGGAGGACATTGGAGCCACTGGAATACAGAACAGCACACACGATGAAGAAACTTACTAAACACCGACAGCATGGGAGACTACAGGAGCAGAACAAGAACCGTCAGAAATGTCTAAATCTGAACCGCCCAAATCTGAACCGCCAACTGAAGGTCCTGCAAAGGGCTA
Source organism: Semisulcospira habei (assembly GCA_036245525.1). Classification (NCBI taxonomy): domain Eukaryota; kingdom Metazoa; phylum Mollusca; class Gastropoda; family Semisulcospiridae; genus Semisulcospira; species Semisulcospira habei. The sequence continues at coordinate 91,848,616 of BTPG01000001.1, forward strand.
ACACTGACGTCCTGGAACCAAGCCCAAAGATGTGTGAACAGCTCCCTTCAGATACCTGGACATCTCGAAAGAGCCTTTAAGACAACATAAACAATGTTCCAGGACGGTTACAAAGTAAAGTAGATTATAGCACTGTCAGGGGAGAGAAATGTGCATGATCGACCAGTGATCATAGATCTACTGTGGCCAAAGCACAAAAAAAAAAAAAAAAAAAAAAAAAGAGATAGGAAAGAGAGGGGGCGCTAAAAAAGTGACTGAAAGCAATGCATATGGAAGCCCCCCCGAAGGGGGGCGTATCACATATCCCACTGTTCCAGCCACTCAGTGCATGGAAATTTAAATCTAGGTCCCCCCGAGGGGGGTCCAGATATTTAGCCGGTGTGGACAGCTGTTTCGGTCTTGGCGACCTCCTCAGCACACCATCGGCGATACTGGAGGAGGCAGGAATTTCTGCCTACCTGCAAAGACAACCACATTTTACTGTGGTGTCTGCAAGGGCATACATTCCATGCCACCACCTAGAGCCAAATTTCCATGCACCCTAAAAGAGAACCTACCAAAAGGGGGGAAGGGGTTGCAGTCGATATTGTAGTAGTAAATGAAAAGAAAAGGGGAGACTGCCAGTGCTAATATTTTAGGAAGGTTACAAAGTAAAGTAGATTATAGCACTGTCAGGGGAGAGAAATGTGCATGATCGACCAGTGATCATAGATCTACTGTGGCCAAAGCACAAAAAAAAAAAAAAAAAAAAAAAAAGAGATAGGAAAGAGAGGGGGCGCTAAAAAAGTGACTGAAAGCAATGCATATGGAAGCCCCCCCGAAGGGGGGCGTATCACATATCCCACTGTTCCAGCCACTCAGTGCATGGAAATTTAAATCTAGGTCCCCCCGAGGGGGGTCCAGATATTTAGCCGGTGTGGACAGCTGTTTCGGTCTTGGCGACCTCCTCAGCACACCATCGGCGATACTGGAGGAGGCAGGAATTTCTGCCTACCTGCAAAGACAACCACATTTTACTGTGGTGTCTGCAAGGGCATACATTCCATGCCACCACCTAGAGCCAAATTTCCATGCACCCTAAAAGAGAACCTACCAAAAGGGGGGAAGGGGTTGCAGTCGATATTGTAGTAGTATAAAGAAAAGGGGACTGCAGTGCATATTTAGAAGGTACAAGTAAGTAGTTATAGCACTGTCAGGGTCTCTTTTAGGGTGCATGGAAATTTGGCTCTAGGTGGTGGCATGGAATGTATGCCCTTGCAGACACCACAGTAAAATGTGGTTGTCTTTGCAGGTAGGCAGAAATTCCTGCCTCCTCCAGTATCGCCGATGGTGTGCTGAGGAGGTCGCCAAGACCGAAACAGCTGTCCACACCGGCTGAATATCTGGACCCCCCTCGGGGGGACCTAGATTTAAATTTCCATGCACTGAGTGGCTGGAACAGTGGGATATGTGATACGCCCCCCTTCGGGGGGGCTTCCATATGCATTGCTTTCAGTCACTTTTTTAGCGCCCCCTCTCTTTCCTATCTCTTTTTTTTTTTTTTTTTTTTTTTTTTTTGTGCTTTGGCCACAGTAGATCTATGATCACTGGTCGATCATGCACATTTCTCTCCCCTGACAGTGCTATAATCTACTTTACTTTGTAACCTTCCTAAAATATTAGCACTGGCAGTCTCCCCTTTTCTTTTCATTTAATGTTCCAGGACTCTTTACCAAAGTTCGCGGCACTGCACAAAGCCATCTTGCTGGAGGTTGTGCACAAGCGCTACCCTCACAGCAGCTGTGATACCACATAAGATGCCGTGCGGAATGAAGGAAGTGGCGTGTACATCTGTTGTGCAGACCGCACTACTACCTCCCTCTCCTTACCAGCTGGTGGCAGCAGCTCCAACTATCGTACAGATCTGCAGGTGCTCAACACAGCAGCAGAGCACTAGCTAGGGAAAGGCAGCAGCTTGATCCACTGATCTCACCAGGAAGCTTCAAGATAGACTGGATGCCCTGTCCACAAAATAGTGCTGCAGTGGATTCCAATGCATTCTGGACTAGCTGGGAATGGAGACACTACAACAACAAAGTGATTGGCAACAGCAGAATGGCGGCTGCAGCCTGTGGGCAGATGACATCAACAAGCTGAACAGGGAGAGCCAGGCCACCATCTTTCATCTACGCACTGCTTACTCTGGACTGGGTCCGTACAGAAAAGCAGGAACGTTTCACAAACCCAAAATGAAGCCTGAAGGTTTACACACTTTAATCAGATCACTCTGTATCAGCAATTATTTGAAGCTTCCGTGCCTAATGCATGAAGAGATACCAAAATAAAAGAACGCTTAGCGAATGGCGGACTTCGGTAGAAGCGTAAACAACCAATCAGAATGTTCGGCAGAAAGGCCATGCAGTCACTTTATGATCAGAGCTAAATATAGATCACTTGCAACAAGCGTCAGTATGATCGTTCGCAATGGAATAGTCACAAATTGGGGGAGAAAAAAAAAGAAGTAGACAAAAGTCTGCCAGCACGTTGTAATTTTGTACAAACTTTCTCAGACTTTAAGGAAAAGGACTGAAATTGACAGACTTTCCAGGGCCCTGAAAAAGCCTTGTCATTTTTTAACAACTTTCACAAATGTTCACAGACTGTAAGGACCCTACTTGACTCACCTCGTGAGATTGGGTCATGCGGAAACAGCCCTATGCGAATTTGGCGTAGAAAATCAGTCTCCTTAGCACATTCTCCAAACATGTCCATATACAGAAGCGGTCTGCTGGCAGTTCTGACCAGAAGACACGCCCCTATACACCAAACTCTGAAAACATGCTGCCTAGCTCTTGACAGCTCACTTATTGGCAGCCAGAACAATATAAGATTTAAAGACGGCCATACAAAATTGAACGTTGCAGAAGGTGGAAGTGGAGATCTCGTAGTCGACATGTGGAAACTAAGTATTTTTTATAACATTGTTTTGGCTATTAGGAACCATGAAACTTTATTATGCATTCATATTTACACATTTCTAGATGAAAATAAATGAAAGGAAAAGGGGAGACCTTACTAGACCTGCCTTATGCTAAGTAAAATATCACCTAAAACACCAGCCAGTTAAAAATAGTTACAATTAAATTGATGGGTTTCATTGAAATTAATGAAATGATCACAACTTGTTATGCTCAATATGCATACTTTTTAAAAAAAAACTGGCAACAAAAAATATTTAAACAGAGGAGTATGACGTAAGCAATTTTTATGATTATTTTGCGTTACTTTGCGTACTGGTAAAATGGGGGTAGGGCAGCAGATTCAGCCACTGTGGCCCCTAAATGCATCATAGCATCACAAAATCAGGTTGGGAGTAACTGTGGTACTCTATCCTAACCAATAAAACCTAACAAAGACCTATCAGTTGTATACAAAATTTCTGAGGGCACCGGAAACGACGTACGTTTCCCAATTCGGCAATTTTAAATGGGAAAAAGTTATCATTCACCACGAATGTACCGTAAAGGATGACGACTTAACTTATTTTATTGCACTTTATGCTCACATTATTGAAACTTAATAGGTAAAAAGAGGTCAAAATAAAATGGAATAACTTAAGCAATTTTTTTCTAATTAATTTTGTGTATTTTTACAACTTGGGGGTAGGGATACAAAATCAACCACTGTGGCACTCACAGGGATCACAGCATCACCTAGTAAAGTTTATAATAATTGTGACATCCTGTTTTAATGATGTAAACCTGAAAATGGACTGTCAGTGCTATAGAAAATGTCTGAAGGCATCTGACACATTATTTTTGTCTTTTTTTGCGATTTCGCGGAAATGGTCGTTTAATGGGTGCACAAATACCTTCACTGTGAGCCAGAGATTCAATATTTTTTCATTCTGTTTTTTGCAGAGGATGCAGACGGTGTGCCTTGACATAATATTGCCTGATTTGGGTTTCTGGAATGAATTCTGATTTATTTAGAGGAAAATGTTTCTCAACCTCATTTTAGCACCTGCGAAGAGCGTGAATGGGGGTACCCTTGCGCCATCGGCTATATCTCTGGTGTGTTCCTAAGGATTTTCGGGGAATATGGCTTAAACATCTCAGGACATACTAAGGAACACTTTGAAACCCATCTTATTGAGTACTGGGGGGGGGGGGGGGGGTGCACGGTAGACCTTCCTAGCTTGTGGACTATCAGATTTAGTGCGGTTCGCCTCTCGACCAATCAAAACACCGTAGAACCATGTGTTTCTGAGTTTCAAGCGGAGATACGGCAAAACAATCGATGTTTATGCTTGAGGGGCGTAGAAGAGCGTCGATGTTTCCATTATTTTAGCCAAATTTGGCGGTATTGGTGATGCATGGGCCGGAAAGCACTGTTGTTATGGGGAGTGTGTAAATCAGATTCCTGATACCCCAATCGATAACCATGTCGATATCCAGGTGCATAATTTTTTCCGTTCCCAAAGCCTTTATCGCGACTGGCAGACACACAAGAATGGATAAACGCTTGCCGTCGGCCACACGGTCAACTGAACGCTGAGAGAATCGCTAGACATTACTACGCATGCTCCAAAGTAAAATTTCTACTTTTCCGTGTTCCACAATAGCTTTCAAAGACTGACTCGATCGCTTGTACTTACATTTGGTCTACTAAAATGGATCGTATATCTGTTTGCTGTGTGTCAAACATTCGTGCTAAGTTGGATCGTAGATCTGTCAGGTGTGTGTGAAGCGTTTGTGCATGAGCGCTGACCCCGTATGGCTGTGGTGATGGTTGGTTGGTTAGTTCGGGTTTAACGTCCACAGCACCGAGGTGATCATGGACGGCCCAGACGGGCGGGTTATGGGGGACAGGGAAATCTATTGCCTATGGAGTGCGACCTGAACACTGATCAACTCAGGCGCACTCCAACTGTGCCACTTTGATTTACCAGGACGTTTCAACGGACATGCTATTGAACAAATCCGTCCCCCCCCCCCCCTCCCCCTGGATTGTGAGTCCAGCTACCGGGGCCGGGACGGGATTCAAACCCACGACCCGGCGATTCCCTTCGCTCTCCTGCTCCGACGTTTAACCGCCTGAGCTATTTCGGACTCTGGCTGGGGTGAGAGACGCCTCACTGATTTAAACAGCGGACTAGCAGTAGCAGCAGTTCTCGGGGGGGGGGGGGGGGGGGGGGGGGAGGAGGGGAGAGGAGGGGTTGAGGGGAAATGAAATGAAATGAATCTTTATTTTTCAAGGATAAATGATTAGGTACCTTCAATGACCTTTTTTCAATCATGTCCTTGCTAAGCTATAGCATGCACGTAAACACACATACACATAATTATAAAAGTATCCATAATAGTAAAAAATACTGACAGGCAACAATACTTCCATTTCAAATAATCAATGCTCACATTACACGCCACACACACACACACACACACACACACACACACACACACACACACACACACACACACACACACACACACACACACACGTACACACACACATTCACACTGATATATAGCAATCCGCACACACACACATACACACACACACACACACACACGTACACACACACATTCACACTGATATATAGCAATCCGCACACACACACACACACACACACACACACACACACACACACACACACACACACACACACACACACTGACATCAAGCAAAACATCGAACATTAAACATTTAAAAAAAAAATTATGATGTTATGCTGCAAAAGAAATGACAAAGAACACCTCAGCAAGTCATGTATGATACATGAATATGAATAAGGAAATGTTTCTGCACTCAATGACGGTATGAAAAAAAAATGTTTTCACATGTTCTTAATAAATTTAAGCAGTTGGTACTTGAACATTCGTAAAGAAGGTGTTGCTTTAATGTCTGCAGGAACTGTGTTCCATAATTTTGCACCAGAGTAGGAGAGGGACATCTTGTAAATATCTAAGCGGGGCCTTGGTACTACCAGATTGTTCCCTGATGTTCGACTAGCTCTGTGGGCAAGTACGAACAAATTAGAGAGATAGGCTGGTGAGTCTGAGAGGGTGATTTTGCGCATAAGAACCAACTTATTATAAATGAACTGCTTGTCAAGTGGTAGGATATCCAGCAGCTTGAACTTGTAATCCGTGCTAATGACTTGCATGGGTCTGTCAATGATTAATTTGATTGCCCGCCTGTGAAGCGAATTCATCCTTTTGAGATTAGCATCACTGCTTCCATCCCAAACTGAGGAGGCATAATCCAAATGTGGCTGAATATGGGCAGAGTAAAAAAGTTTTCTTGTTGGTTCGTTAGTAAAAAATCTTAATTTTGACAGTAAGAATAAGTTTTTTGATATTGTTTTACACACTTTGGTAATATGGCTTTGCCAACACATTTTGTCATCAATGATGATTCCAAGCACCCGCTGTTCCTTGACTTGCTCAACAGACTGCCCATTCAAATGGAGCTGTAGGGGAGGCGGGTTCAGCTGCTGCTTTTGTCTAGTAGTAATTAACATACATTTGGTCTTAGTAGGATTCGGAATCATATAATTGTTTTGACACCATGTGGAAACATCATTCAAGCCGCTTTGTAGGGACTGGGTTATACAGGATGCATCCGACGATGACACGTCAAGAGTTCCATCATCAGCAAAGAGACTACAGATTAAACGAGGGTCGGATATATGTAAGGGAAGATCGTTTATAAAAACTGAAAATAATAATGGACCGAGGACGGATCCTTGTGGTACTCCGTGCTCTATCACCCCCTCATGTGAGTTTGTACCATTCACACAGACGTACTGTGTGCGCCTATTTAGATATGATGTAATGAAGGCAAGGGTGTCATTACTCAGCTGATAGGCAGCAAGCTTTTTAATTAAAAGATCATGGTTGACAAGATCAAAAGCTTTAGAAAGGTTCAAAAATACCGCTCCAGTCATTTGCCCATTATTCATAGCAGTTAACCATCTGTCAACCAGGTGAACCAAAGCTGTGTGACAAGAATGTCTCTTACGAAAACCAGATTGTAGTGGGGGGAAGGGGGGGGGGTGTTAAGGGACGTGTTCAGACAGACTTTAGAAAAGTGTACTGATCATTGCCTGCACGAGAATTTCTTTTAGAGACTCAGTAGCGAGGTTTGCCCACGTGTAGGTAGGATCACCCATAATTTCAGACTGTAAACACATAAAAACTGATATGACCATAAGAACGCATAAAAATGTGTGGTCGTGCAAAATTTCAAACTTCTGCCTTTTATAGTTTCTGAAAAAGTCACAACTTGATTCGGCGAAAATGAGACAATTGGCGCATTTCATAAAATGCTAAGTTTAGGGTCGCATAACTACATAATAAATGCTGTACTGATTAAACCCAATACCTAGTTTGTACTGATTATTTTACAGCTCCAATAATGGTATACTTTAGAAGATATGCCATCCTAAAAATTATTTAAAAAATCAACGTCGAATAGCGCGCTTTTCTACACTAGCTTTCTACACTCGCGCTGTTTTCCGTGAAGCACGCGTAGCATGCTTGCCGGACCCCCTCTAAAGGGGCGGAGCCAAATCGGTCTATTAATCCATTGAGCCCTGACGCATTACAGCAGGAGATGGGTCGACCATGATAATTCAAGGGTAGTGCCAGATTATCTTGGCGCCTGTCGGCGCCAAGCTAATCTGGCACTTTCCTTGAATTATCATGGTCAATCCATCTCCTGCAACTGGTGCATAGTCGTTAGATGACACCTCCAAAATTTGGGAAATACTGCCGTCGGGCTGAAGGAGTTAAGACTGTTCTATCATTCTTCTTTTATTATATTCATCTATGTGAGTAAGTGCACGTAACAGATGTTTTCTACTGCCTTTAGTGCGAGTCAGTATAACTCTCTTACTTACAAAACAGAAGAAGAGCAGAAAAGTCTTTGAACTGACCACATTCAAACTTTTCAAGTTGTTACGCTTTCTGTGCAGCATTATTGTAAGAAATACTAAGAACATTAATTTCTACTGAAGATATTGCGAAATGGTTAGCCTTTACTGGTGAGGTTTCGTTTGAAACGAACTACTCCCACCAACGACGTGAGGGATGTGGGCGGATACTCTAAACGCATGCTGATTTTTTGGGTTCTCGTGATTCGTGATTGCTATTTTTTTTCTTCCTAGTCACCCGTGAAAGAAGAAGTCGTCGTAAAACGTGAAAGTCGAAATAATGTTTTCATGATCCGTGAAAAAATCCTTCCTGAAACATGGAAATCTGTTTCCAAACTATACTGATCAACAAAAGAAAAGCGAATTTTTCACCATAGCGCGCTTTTTTTGTTGTAAATATGCTTTAATCCGGATTATTTTGAAGTAATTTATTAGAAAATGTTATAAAGAGTGTATTATGTCGTGTGCAAATAGAATGTTTAGTCTTAAAAATCGCACACCGATGACGTATGACGTCATCAGTGACACTACCATCACAGGATATTGAAAGTGAAATGGTGAGCATCTGCAGAGGACACAGCTGAAAGTCAACCAATGTGCAGTGTCACCATGGTCCGTGTGCGTGTAGATGCTTACAAGACTGGCTCCATCTGCTGGGCGTTGAAGGAGCGCCGCCAGTATCAGACCAAAGGCGATTACGTAGATTCGAGTCATCGTCGTCACGGGCGCCTACTGTCCTGCAAACTTGAAAAAATGTTCATCCAGGTGTTCATTCGGACTGTCATACAATTTAATTTATTGTGCCCGAGGTACGAAATGCCCACATTTTGGAGCCATCCTCTGAGGACTGCATTACAGTTCAGAAGACAGATCGACCATGATGCCAAGCTATTCATGATGCTAAGCTATAGGCGCCAAGCTATTCTGCCTCTACCTTTCAACTATCATGGTCAAGTCACATCTTGTTGTGGGGTGTCGCGGGCAGAATGAGTTAAAGATACACAGAGTAAACTTATGGCATTGACTATATTCTTAAATGAGCGCACAAAAGCGAGGCTTGTCTTGGTCTTGACCTACATCTACAAAATGCATTCTACGCCATTCTTTGCAATTTTTTTTTTTTTTTTTTTTTTTTTTTTTTTTTTTTTTTTTTTTTTTTATTGTTGTTGCACAGTCTCTCATAGATTCATGGCCTGCAGTAACGTAACGTGAAACTCAAAAGACATAACATCATCTATATCAACTAAGCCTCGATTTCGATTCACAATTTTAACGCGAGGCTTGTTGTGACCTTCACCTAATGAATATTCCAAATAAAAGCGAATAACCACTCTCCAGGGAGCCCAGATGTGTTTGTTGTTAAATCCCAAATTTGTTATATGCCAAGTAATTACCATAGAAAACGTGTCTGAAAAATCTGTTACACAGCGCCAGCCTTTCGCTGAATAGTGCATCCGACTTTGACATGATCAAAGTTTAATATATTTCCCAAATCGTTTAACCCATGTAGCCTTGACGCGCTACAGCAGGAGATGGATCGACCATGATAATTCAAGGGCAGTGCCAGATTAGCTTGGCGCCGACATGCGCCAAGCTAATCTGGCACTACCCTTGAATTATCATGGTCGATCCATCTCCAACAACAGGTGCATAGTCGTTAGATGACGCCTCCAAAATTTGGGAAATACGTGCGTCGGGCTGAATGAGTTAATGATATATACTTCTTATCGAGATGCTTTTTAAAAAAATTCCATAGAAAAAAAAATGAACAACAAATGCAATAGGTATAACTCATCATGAGTCCCCGCAGGTGCGGAGGCTCATTAGGATCTATGACGCTTGCTGAAACCACTTTGCCTATGTTCGTTGGGTGTTTGGGGATCTTTGATGTTGAATTTTAAAAGATTTCAAAAACGCAGTCTGCGTACATTGGCATTGAAGGGGTTAAAGTTGAACAAGACTGATAGCATTCGCTTAACCCACTTAGCCGCGACGCACTGCGGCAGCACTCGGATCGACCATCATAATTCGAGGATAGCTTGGCGTCATACGCCAAGTAATCTGGCACTACCCATGAATTATCACAGCTGATCCATCTCCTGCAATTGATACGTAGTCGTTAGGTGACACCTCCAAAATTTGGAAAATGCGGCCGCGGGGTTAAATAAGTTAATTGTTTGTGCTGGTCTGTGATTTTGCGCCTTACAATCATTACTGTAAGATCTAAAATCACAAATAGCAGCACACATATTGATTTACATCACCCCAGGTCCCTCGGACCCACTGTGTTTTCTCGGTCCCTCAAAGACACAAACAACAAAGAAAATCCCAACAGAGACAGAAACACGCTTAGAAAGGACAAGTACAACACAATTTATTGCGTTGTGTATTGTCTTTTCTAAGTGTGTTTCTCTCTTTGTTGGGATTTTCATTGCGGTTTACACGCTTGGCAGTCATCTGCTTGGCCTGGATTTCATAAACAACAGACACAGACAGAAAAGAAAAAAAAAAACCCATACAGAACCATGAAAGCAGAGAAACTGAATAAGACTAAAAGTAAAACAGGCAGAAAAATGAAACATGCTGGCAGACAAACACCATAGACCAGAATAACCGGACAAGCATCTCTTTGCCGAGAAACAGACGAACCGCAGGCCGAACTCCCGTCGCGCATGCGTCAATTGATTTAGTCAACCTACGCATCCGCTTTTCTTTTCCGGCACACACAACAACAATGGAGATCGACACTGTTTTGCAGGTAAAGAGGAGCAAACATTCCCAAGATGTTCTACCTTGAACACTTATTCAATAAATAGGGGCATACATGGTAGCCTTTTTTTTGTTTTTTGACGGTTTATATTTCGATTGAAGTCTTCCTTTGTGCATTCTATCGTTTATTTGTGTCACACGTGATAGGCTGCTGGAGTAGATCAAGTGAAGTGTTCTAGTATTAGTTTCACGTTTACACGAGATGGAAACTGTTGAAATATAACAGGCTAAAAGAACGTGTCGTTGGTGTGCGATGTTTGGCACCATTTTATATACATACTTCACAGCAACGGGAAATCTCCCACCTTATGAAAACAACAACACGCAATGAGACAAACGGACCCCCAAGTAAAACAAAGGGAGGGAACAAACACAGCAACGAACGAAATATAAATACAAGGTTAACTCCCCCACTAATAACAAACGCACAAAACACCAACAGTGCTACATGCAGCCCCTGACAACGCAATGAACCGGACAACAAAAACCAGTGACAATTATTTTTAAAAATAAATAAATAAATTTTAAAAAAAAACACAGAACAATCACAAGTGTGGTTAGGTGGGTCCGCTGACGAGAGCAGTACCTAGCTTATTGCAAGCGAAAATGTGCTCGAAATACACAAAGGGAATGAAGTGACGTAACAAAATCTAGACCTGGGTCATAAAACCTTGTGTATACGGCCAAGCCAGAACAAACAGGCTAAAAGAACGTGTCGTTGGTGTGCGATGTTTGGCACCAGTTTATACACACACGAGTCCCGAATAAATCGCAGGATAAAACTTTTGTATAGTGAATTGAACTTAATGATTAGAACGAGCTTATATTCTAGGTAAATAATACTTATCCAACTTCACGCATTCCTGTCGAAAGTGTCTAGAACAAATCTTTGCAGTGTCTTTGTTAAAATTGCTAGTGTCTGCACGATTCACGGCGTGAACAAGCTCTCTCTCCCACTTCAAGTCCTTTGGTTGGCGAATGGAGAAAAACGACAGCCCCTTGTGCTTTCCGTTGCATGCACCACAACCCACAATCGTACAACTTGCACCAGGCATAATGCAAGACAAAAGACACTTTACAAACTGCACCACTAACCAAAATCATAGATAACTAAAAACATTCATACTCCGATGTACTGAACCGGAATAATGAGTTGACTGATGCGCAAGAATAGTTGCGCGACGAGTGCAGAGACCGGAAGCAGGAGAGAGAGCGGTCCGGTTATTTATGGTCTATGCAAACACACAGACAGACAGGTAGAGAATTAAAACTTCTTTTTTAAATGCAAAATTTAAGCATTTTTATATTTCCAACTTAAACCACATTATCGAACTCAACTTTTTTTTTTAAATGATAAAATAAAGCGTACTGAGTATTTGGAGTATTTGGTCGAAAAAGGTCAACACGGACAGACAGACAAACAAAATACAGTTCTTACTGTGGTACGAAGCTAGGTGACCCCCTTCGCCGTAAGTACAACTGTTTCTGCACAGAGACAAACAGAAACCAGGGCAGGAAAACGTTGAGACTATTTTCAGACACCATTCGTCACCTCCTTATGTACTTTTCTTAGCCTTGCCACAGTGAGTAAGGAGATCCCCGGGCCGACGTCAGCCTTAGTTGGCCCGCGCACGTCAGTGCTGAGGCTGACGTAAGCCCGAGTACCTCTCCAGAAGTTTGACTATCAATCTTTAGGACACTAAAGCTCTGCCACATGGAGGCAAACAGTTTCGTCCATTATTGTGAAAAGCGAGATTTTCCTTGCAATACCATGAAAATCTAGCTTTTCACAAAACTAGACTTGTTGTCTTTGGGCTTTACAAGGAAGACACCAAAGCTCTTTCGCGTGAAGGCAAAAGACCGTTAATTCCATTTTAGTCAAAAGCGAGATTTTCTTTGTAATACCATGGAAATTTTGCTTTTTACATAAATGGATAAATGGTCTTTTGTGCTTTACAGGGTAGATACCTTTATCGCAGTGCATCACAGCAAACAATTTAAGTCCAGTTATTTTCGTATTTGATGTTTGTAAGTCTTGTCTTCTCAGGCAGCATTCAACAGAATTGATGATGATTTTAGCGATCATGTTTTATAATCCTTTAACTCTTTCGAGACGTGTCGCTTCCGGATTCGCGGCGAAAGGCCGCGAATCCGGATGCGACACGTCTCGAAAGTGTTAACCCGTACAACGCCAACTGACGCAGACTGTGTTTCCGGTTAACTCAAGACTGTCCCAGGAACATGCATTCAAATTGGTGTCAGCAAGAGGCGGCATAGATCCTCATGGGCCCCAGCAACTCGGCAGGGGCTCACCAGGATCTATACCTCTTGCATTTGGGTGGTGTTTAAACTTTCTCGGCAGTGAACAGGTTAGAACGAATGTATATCTGGATGGTTGTAGGTGGATGTAAATGGATCTAAGGGGGCAAGATGGCGGCCAGGCACTAGTTATCTCCTGGCCGGCCGCTACTAAACGGCAAAATCCGTCAACTGTACTTTGAAGCGACGCCTACAATTATTATTTTCCAAGCAGTATTGTGCCATCAAGTTCCTAGGAAACAGTGATGTACTTTTTCAACAAATTATTTGATAGAATATCGTCTTTATTTTGTAATACTGAGTCGGATCATGGCGTCTTCATCTTCAGTGTAACAGTCGGACTGAATTTCAACCTACTTCGCGCCAGCCTATATAGTCAAAGAAAAGCGTGCAGATGAACTGTGGAATTACTAAACATGTGCTATTCCGGGCTCACCCATACAGTGTTTGCAGACTGGTGCCAGATTTTTCTTTATTCTGTCTGACCACAGAAAAGCGTGAAAGCATACAGAGAAGCATCTACCAGCGAACTTTACTACTGTCTTAGTTACTGCGTTTCCTCTTCGGCGGCCGTGTTTATGTAGCATCTGCCTGGCTCGTCGACTTTCGCTGTTGACAGACATTTCCCAAGAAGCAGTGTGCCTGTGAAATGAACGCTTTGATTTAGTAATACACAACTTGATAAAAAATCTTCTCTCGGCCCACACCTGTGTTAATATTTAACTCATTCAATGTGTCCCGCATTAATAGCTGAAACGCTAGACCACGCTTTCACACCTCTTTAATTAGTTACTATATAAGCGTCGAAGGAACCCTTTGCCTCCCCCCCCCACCTCTCCCCCCCCCACCCCCAACCATCAGACACACACACACACACACACACACACACACACACACGCACGCACACACACACACACACACACACACACACACACACACACACACACACACACACACACACACACCTAACTTTTTTTCAGAGTGAAAAGTCAAAATAGATTTTAATTCTTTTACTCTTTGATTTTTGTTGTTGTTGTTTGTTTGTTTCGAAGCTTGACGACTCAGTGCCTCGTCCCCACCCCTGTTTGATATTTCTGAGGCTGGAAAGTAACATGACTACATGCCCTACACGCAGAGAAATAAGAAAGTACTTTACAAAGACTCCAAATTCTCAGGAGCCAAACTGATGCTCTAAAACTATCTATTTTTAATCACATACACTCACTACTCCCTCAACGCTATCATAATTTCCGCATCACTGCCATCAAAACCATATTTTGAAACAAACACTGTTTCATGAGAATCATCATCTGTATTGACGAGTAAAATAATGACCCAATTACCCATTGTCTTAAGTTGTCTTTAATTAATTAACTAATTAAAGACCTTAACGTCCACACTGCCGTTTTTCTCAAATCAAACCAAAATCCTGACAGTGCACTGTATAATAGACTAATGACTTTTTACACACTCCCCTGTCAGAGTCGATTTCCGAGGAACACGATTTTCTCAAGTAAAACTTTATAATTACTAACAAGTTACAACTAACTTTTAGGAACCTGCAGAAGTAACCTTTAAGTTAGTTATCATAAGAACTTATTAATTACTTATCATAAGAACTTATTAATTACTTACTGTAAGTTCTTATAAGTTCTTACAACAACTTGACTTAAGTCACAACTTACTCGATCAGATTTGACAAGATACAAGGACAATAAAAAAACTTTTTTTCTCAGTAATACTCTGGTGGTGGTGCTGATGGGGTTAAATAATCAGGCACAAGTGGTGTAAGTGGCATGGCATTTTTCTGTGAAGTGTATGACATTAATAAACGATTACCAAATCTGATTTTTATTTGTTTAAAAGATTGTGTAGTTTTTCTGTGGTTTCCTGTACCCCTATCCTTTTTCCCTCTGCTAAAAAACTAGCCTTTAGTTCTTCAACATTCACGGGTGATTGACTACGCATTTTATTCTGTATTTCAGATTTCTGTTTTTTGTAATTATTTAAATCATCCTGGACCCGCTTAAATTCTTCATCATCAATAAAATTATCGTTCAATGCCTTACTGATAATAAGTTTCATACTGCTCAGCTTTGCACCAGCAAGCGTACTCAATGCTTCATGTTTCTGTAATTTTGTGTGAAACCTCTTGTTCAAGGCCTCCAAACCAAAGCAAGCCATGCATGTAGCAACGCTAACACCTTCAACTGCTATTCCAGCCAAACTTCCAATTCCCGTGGCAAACAGAACAATACCTCCTACAGAACATCCAGCTGAAACTGCACCAATAGCCATAGAAGTGTTTTGAACAGAATTAAAAACGGTCTTATACCGTCTTTTGCACCGTGAGTATTTCGCCTCCTCACTCTCCAAATATTTCAAAGCTTCTGTAATATTATTTAATCTGAATGTGTCTGCCTGTAATGTTTTATCTGATGCAATTGGCACAGCTGTCACCTGTGGATCAGGCGCAAGTGCTGTTTTAGTCATCACATTTGTTTCAGTCGGATCAAGCGTTGGTAGCTGCGGATAGAAGTTTACCATTTTTTTTTATTCACAAATATTTTTTTTATTTAATCAGCAATTACATTTTGCAACTCTTCAAAAGTATACAATTTGCTGGCATAATAAAATGCAACAAGATCAATGTGTTCAAGGTTTATGTAAGTTAGACGAACAAAAGTTGTTTTGTCAACCACCACCTTGACAGCGGGAATACTGCTTGAAACATTAATAACATCATTATTTTTTGTAATGGCAATAAAGACCTTTGATGATTCTGTTACTGTTTCATTCCATGTAAGTTTAATTCCTTGTGCTATATTTGCCTCTTTTGCAGAAGCAACAGATTTCATGATAATTTCAAATACTATTGTCACTTCTCTAGCCACGACTAAGCTTGCTGGCATAAACACAACAGAAGTATCTGATCTACCCTTTCTAGTTGTAAGAAGATACCGCCGTCTCTCATAATTTTCAACTTTCAGTTTTTCTCTGCTATTGTTGTCTGGGGCAAAGCTTGGAACAAGGCTTACAATCAGCGGCCCCGAGTTAACAACCTTCCTAAACACTAAGGCACCTTCGTCATCAGTGTATACATAAGGACTAATAAATTCCAACTTTATGTCCCAGTCAATTGTGGGTGGTGGAACAGGTACAGGTGAAACAACCCACTTACTACCCACATGTATTAAGTTGTAGGGCAAATTATTTACACTCACAAACCAGATAGGTGAGGCTAGCGCTGGCAGAATTGTCAGTACTCAAACCAAGGGGAATCACAGCGCTGGACAGACAACAGTTAGATCCCCTGCCCCCGCCTATCAGGCACCCAATCGCCAGCCCACAGAGAAATACGCAGGTATAGAATAAGACAATCATTTCCATTCCCTAATAAGAATGGATCAGGTCTCTTATATAACCCATGTCTTTCTCCGGAACTTAGGAAGTAGGCAGGAGAAACATACATACACAAACATGAAGGTGCGCTACTATATGTGGTCGGGTAAATACTTTATTTACAGGTGGAGTAGGTACAGTAACATCACGAAGCTGACCAAGTTTAGGAATCTGTTTTTCAGATTTATTTACAGGTGGAGTAGGTACAGTAACATCACGAAGCTGACCAAGTTTAGGAATCTGTTTTTCACCGTCTTTCATGTCAACAATTACTTTCCTCTTGTACATGCCATTTGAATCAAGTTCAAAACCATATATTTCTCCAATTTCCCCTTCCTTCTCAAAATCCTGTACGTCTGCCAAATCTTTCAATTCTGTTACTGGACATGCAACTGGTATGATTCTCGACTTTGGACCACCACTCATTTTTTATAAACAAAAATAAAATTATTTAATTTCCAACACAACACTAAAATCATGCATAAGAACTGGTTTGTCATCCTGATTAGTTACAGATATACTCAGTGACTCAAAGAAACTGGAACCTAATTTCTTAAACTGCAAATTAGGAAATCTAACAACTACACTTTCACAATACGGAGCAGTTCCAGTAGGTAAGCATCTCAACAAAGTTGAAGGCTTTCCATTGTGAACATTCTCAGATGTGTTTAGTTCTTTCAAATAAACATTTAGCACTCTGTGTACTGACAAATTGACAGGACGTTTTCCAGTTATTTTAAGTTTTTTTGTCTTCATTGTTATAATACCAAACATAGCTTCATCTAAATCATCTGATCTATACCAATCTTCGTCAATATAAAATCCAAGTAAATATGCAAATCTATCTGAGATCTTTAACCAATCTTGTGTCGGAGATTCTAATGTAACAAGTAGGTTAGCTGGATTTAAAGTTGCTTTAATTTTAAAATTACTTTGAAACCATTCAGCTATAGTACAAAAGTCATAATACCCAGGCGGTAAAGCTTCCGTCTTACCACCAAAAATTACTTTATTATATATATCATCTTCTACATTAAACGATTTTACTGTGTAGAACATTTCATGGATAGCTACAGCCTTACTACCATCCCGATTATCAATCCCATTAGTTAACCACACTGGTTTGCTTGTGTCAAGATTTGATAAGGTAATAAACATTTTTATTATCTCATATAAAAAAGGATGGAATTTAAATCACCAACCATTACCACTACAAACGCATTTCAATTTAATGTGGATGCCAAATACAATGTCGCACCTACTTATGAACAGAAAATAATTCAACTAAATCAACTCGACATAGCTGTGTCTGACGCAAGCGTACAAGATCTATTTCAAGTCAAAGTACCAAATCCATTTGACCATTACCTAAACCCTCCAATAACAGACGACTCTACTGCAAGAAAGTGGTCTTCAAGTCCACTACAGATGTTTCAAAATCAACTTAACTTTGCCATACTGTGTTCAACTACAGGCTGTGGTGTTTCATTTACAGACCACTTGAATCACTCAAACAAACTGATTAGGTCTGTGTATCATTTCCATGTTTATTACCAGCTTAGACGTATACTGTCAGAACTGCATACACCACTACCAACTGAATCCAGTTTCAACAGGTTTAATAACCCTATGGATATGAAAGCGTTTGAACGCATCTGTAATGAATTTAACATAAGCACTAAGTATGACTTCACACAAAAACTTGATGATCACAATGGTATGGGTACATTGTATTATGCTATGAGTCACAGACAATACCCACAAGATTATTACCCTGGTTACACTTCATTCTCATCAAAATCTGAAGTCTGGATAGGATCAATAGAGCAAAAGCAGTCTAACGCCTGGACCACATTTGTCTTAGATAAATCTGACGGGTTTACTCAAGCAGGAGTCGAGCGCGTCAATGAGTCTATCAGAACATATGTTTGGTGTATACTAGGAGCACAATCACTAACAAAATCAAACATTTTGAATGGAAGTGGTAAATTTGAAGCACAAAAACAGTTTCTTGCAAATCTTGAAGATTCAATTAACTCAACAGTTGATCTCCCATCAAGCATACAACGCTATCAAGACGTACTCAGATATGCCAGATCAAAAGTTGACTTTGTAGTTGGCATCGGGTTATACATGTTACCATCTGATCTTCAACTCCAAATGGGAACAATAACAAATTATAATAATGAAATAGTTGTTGCAGGTGTTGGTCAAAAACTCGGTCTCAATCAATCTGTAAACTTAGGAGCAACAACCACACATGTACAGTCATTAAAATCATTACAGACGGTAACACCCCCGGCCCCGGCCCCGGCCCCGGCCCCGGCACTCATACAACCAGTACAGTCAACCCCTGACACACATGAGTCAGAAAGAACTGCATTGGTAATAGGTCTAACAGGGTTAGGGGTATTACTTCTTTATCTGTTTCATTAAATAACCCACCATCAACCCTCCTACTGTAACCAAAAAGACCCACACATGTTCTGCCATAAACCCTACTGCCTTTGCTGCTGTAGTAATCAACCAACTGACAACAGTGCCAATTATGCCAGGCAAAGCGTCTATTGCTTTCACAGCCAATTTTTTAAGCAAGTCTGATATGTGAGACAACTGTTTTTTTACCCATGACTGTAAATCTTTTGGGTCTGTTGGAGTCGGGGGGCCCGGGGTTGGTGGTGCTGGGGCTGGCGGTGTTGAACCACCGGGTCCACCAGCACCGGAGACAGCTAACACTACAGTACTAATAATAAATCCAAGAGCTGTAATTAAACTAGCAATTGTAATACCCTGTTCTCTGAAAAGTGTTTTAAGTCTCTCAGCCAAAGTAGTGTCTTCATGAAGTATTTTCTGAATAGTTTCTCTAATCCTGTTGACCTGTGATTTTAGTTTTTGTCTTCCAATACTAATTGTTTCTAACCGTCCTGATCTTTCTATCTGCAAATCATTTAATCTGTGTTGTATTCTTTCTTTCATTTCTGTGTCAAGATTTCCATTGTCTGCTGTAGCCAGTTTCTCTTTTTCACGTTCTATGTGTTTATCAAGCTCACCTAGTTTGGCAACATTGTTTACCATCTCACCTCTTATCGTCTGCAGTGATTTATCCAAACCCATAATCTCCCGCATTGTCAAAGGTGGGTCATCTATTGTTTTCATAGCATCATTTATTTGTCCTTCAGTAAATGAGGTTTCTTGTATCACTGTGTTTGCTATTTCTGGCAGGCTTGTTACTGGTGCCATTTCAATCTCTTGCCCTGTTGGCAACTTTGTTTGCGTGTCGTGAAGAACACTAGCCAGTCTTGGCGTGACAGGAGACCCACCAATACCAAGTTGACGCAAGGCACCAACACCACCTTCATTTTTTTATTGGACTTAAAGCCCTAAACCTACTAGGGTCTTTTTTATTAGTCAATAGTACTTTTCCTTTGTCAACAGTATTTAAATATAAATGTCCCTTGCCATCAAGTTCAAACTGGTTAGGATCTATGTTGTCTGGGCGATTACCAACATGATCATAAAATGAGTTCACTTTGGTTTCTAAAAGTTCATGACGTAAACTGTAAATATTTCTTGTACCAGTCATATCTGCCATATCTGCCATATCTGTTGTATTACCAAAATCATACGTGTCATCCATTTCAAAATCTTCATGATTAAATCCTCCTGCTGCCATTGTTTTATTAATTTATTATTTTTTATTGTGTATAATAAAAATGACACAGTCTTACGGATCAAAGTTAGACCCATACAGAAAACTACGTGAGCCTCTGGGTGTTAAGGGCGTAAGACAATCAATCGTCATCACAAACAATCCAAGTACCATAGACCAGAACCAAACACTTACAGTCAAGTTTCCAAACCTAGGTCCCAGTGACGTTATTGTTCCTGGCACTGCACGCCTAGCATTTAATATTGAACTATCATCAGACGCAGACGTAAACAGAACACTGGTTGACAATCTTGGCAGAGCAATTGTTAGGACTATTAAAGTAAAACTTGAAGGACAGGAAGTGTTTAGTCTTGACGACTCAGATGTATTCTACTGTTACAAAGACCTTTGGCTCACAAGAGAAGAACGAGAGGATCGTATTTACCAAGGCATACAGTCTGATAATGTTGGTAAACTTCGAATCAATGCTGGAGATAAATCAACGTCAGCAGCCCAGGAAGTTATTATAGCAGAAACATATGGAACCAGATTTTACATTCCACTTGAGTTTGAAATCCTAACAGCTCATTTGCCTTATTATCAAGGAGCACTGAATGACCGTCTGAGCTTTGAACTAACTTTCAATGACTACTCCAAAGTTATAAAATCATCTGCCACAGATGCAACATATAAGATCTCTAACATTTCCTTGGAATATGAAATTGTTACACATACTGAACTAGCCAGACTCATTCAAAATCAGTATCAGTCAAGACTGCCAATTTATTATGACCGTGTGATTAGACATAGTTTAATATCCAAAGACAAGAGTGACCCGATGTGGAACATAAACTTGAACACACCAGCTAGGTCACTGAAAGGTATTCTTATGTTGTTTGTTGAACCGGTGAGTCCATACAAAAGAGATTCAGAAAAATTCTACAATCCTAAGATTACACATTTGTCCTGCACAATCGAAGGCCGTCCTAATCAAGTGTATGCTTCAGGTTTGTTACCTTATCAGCACTACGATGAGATCACAAAGTATTTTGCGGGTGGAAGGATTAGAGATAAACCAGCAAACATTGCGTGCAAAGATCTACATCTGTTTGATGTTAGGATCGGACAATACCTTACAAACAAATATGCACTGTGGCTAGACCTTCGTAGTACAGATGACGATTATCTTCATGGGTCAGGACGTACTGTCGAGAACGGTAGTGATGGAATAACAATTCAGATACAAAAGAAGGTTGAAACTGCTGCAGCCATAAACATATATTTGTATCTAATTTATGACGCACAACTCAATATTGCAGAAAGCAGACTGAGTGGACACATATATTAAAATTATATTGTGTATTAAAATGAACCTGAGCTTAATGACACTCGACCCACACTGTGGATTATTTTGTGGCGCCACAGGGTGTGGGAAAACTGAATTTGTACTTAACCTCTTACAAACAAGATACATACACCACTTTGAAAACATTGTAATATTTTGTCCAACAATAAAACACAACAAAGCTTATCACAACCGTTTATTCATTTGGACTGACAGCAACATATACTTAGTCGACCCTGAAAAGAAACTGAATGACTACCTACAATATTTTTACAAACAATTTGAAGGACAGCCAACCTTGTTTATTGTTGATGACTGTTCTGCAGAGAAAGACATTGTCAAGAAGAGAAACACTCTAGCAGAACTTGCTTTCAGTGGCAGACACGCAAATGTAAGTGTATGGATTCTCACTCAGAAATATAATGCTGTACTGAAAGATTTTCGAGAACAGTTAAAGTTTATCTGTTTGTTTTACTGCAAGGATCGTGACAGCTTTGAAGACTGTCTCAGAGAAAATGATGTCATACCAAATAAGCATGAACGTGATGATGTAAAAAATAAACTGAAATCAACTAAGCATCTAAAGCTCATTTTAAAGACAGATCAGCCCACAGGGTATGGGTTAGTAAATTGATGTAAATTAATTTATACATTTGTTTGTCCAATAAAAATGACAGACGGACAAATCATACAGGTGCTTGATATCTCACACTGTTTCAAAGATGTTATGCACTTTACTGACTTAATAACACCCAAACAGACTTACATAAGCCTTTCAGCACCATCAGAAATATATGCTACATATAGTGTGACTTTGGATTATGTCGATGAGCATCCAAATGTGGAGTGCATGACAGTTGATTTAAAGACACCTACTTTTAAAGTTAATGATACCGACTATGGTTGGTTAGGGGAAATTTGTTATAGCATATTTAAACAACTACGCAAACTAAATGTTTATATTGACAGTGTTACAGTTAATAAAGTGGTATTACACAAGGTGAGCCAGCGGTAATATTTTTTCATTTATTATTTTGTCGGACAAATAAAAATGACGGACAATGTTCAAAACCCTGGCTCATCTAGTTTAAGAAACGTGTTTCACACAACAAACTTACCCATATCCAATACTAATAATGTTTATGAATCAATAGAAAACTCTTTTTCTGTAATACAACAAAATCTTCTTACAGGCAGTGTTAAGATTCAGATTGTTGCGAAAATAGAATACACTAGAGTGGACGGTGAGATTGATTGATTGTACATTGCTTAACGTCCCGACAGCAACAAGGCTTTCTCAGGACGTGCCTGCACTGCTTGTGAAAAAAAAAAAAATAAACAGAAAATTGAATGTATGTCGCCAGCCGGTCAAATACATTAAATAAACCTACAACATGGGGCATAAATAAAGCCAAGACCATTTAGCAACACACATCCAATATCAAGAGCTACAGGCAGTGCAGACAGTAGGGAGAGTTTTAAAAAGGCAAATACAGATGAATGGACCTCAGGTAGACAGAAACACATGCCCCAGAATAGAGAGAAAAACCCACCCTGTGGGGCTGACCAGGGTGACCCTGGGAACTAAAAAATACCTAACCCCACCCAAGTCCCCCAGGGCAGACCCGGGTGGGGGAGTGGACGGTGAGGTGATTGTATCATATATATCAACAAGACAACACACTGTTAACACAAGAAGAGAATTGGAGAACGTGTTTAGAGACAGACTATTACCAGACTTCCTCCAGGCGATTGACAGTGCAAGAATGAAAGGATCTGGTTGGCACGAAGGACATGTGCATGAACTGCAACTAAAGCAGTCTAGGTATCATCCTATATTAGGTAAAGCATGGTTGCCACTGCCAACAGAAGTAGTAAACAAAAAGGCTGTCATCAACATACAGAACAATGACAACTATTGTTTCATGTGGTGTGTGCTTGCTAAACTACACTTTGTAAAATCAAAACCAGAACGTGTATCTAACTACATCAAATTTGTAAATGAACTTGATTTTAGTGGCATTGAGTTCCCTGTTAAAATAGAGGACATAGACTTGTTTGAAAAACTAAATCCTGGTATATCTGTAAATGTGTTTGTGTGGGATAATAATGCTGAGAACAAGTTACAGCCAATTAGAGTATCTCCAATTGCACCAACCTACGGACAGTCAGAAGATAAACATGTTGACATGTTGCTAATCGGCGATGACAATAACTTTCACTACACAATTATCAGGAGTATGTCACGTCTAATTCATAATCATGTATCAAAATATGGTAGGAAACAGGAAGTGTGTAAAAGATGTTTACAAAGATTCTCTTCTATTGCTGTGGCACACAAACATGTTTTACACTGCAGGTCAGCTGATGATATACAGACTGTACTTAAGTACCCAGATCCTGGTAGTCAAGTGTATTTTAAAAACTATGGGAATCAACAAAAGTTGCCGTTTGTAGTGTACGCAGATTTCGAATCACTGGTTGTTCCATATGAAGGTCCTGTTCCAGAGTCATTACCAAAGACTATAAAGTTGAGTGACCAAGTGGTGTGTTCTTTTGGATACATTATTGTTAGGTCAGACGGTCTGCATTCAGAGCCTGTTATCTACAGGGGTGAAAATGCAGCATGTTTGTTTTTAACAGAAATGAGACATCTGTATAGTCAGGTAGTACAGTATCTCACAACATGCCAGATGCCTTTGGTGATGACAGAAGAAGACAAACTGAAATTTGATACAGCTGAGACGTGTTGGATTTGTGAACAGCCTCTGGGAGGTGATAAAGTTCGTGACCACGATCACATAACTGGACGTTACAGAGGTGCTGCACATAACAATTGTAACTTATTATTAAAAACAGATCCCAAGACATACAAACTGCCAATCTTTTTCCACAATCTCAAAGGATATGATTCACACATTATCATGCAGGCTGTAGACGAGTCGTACAAAAACATAAGTTGTATTGCCCAGACAACTGAGAAATACTTAACTTTTAGGTTAGACAAATTAGCATTTTATGACTCCATGCAACATTTGTCTTTAGGGTTGGCGAGTCTTGCAGAAGGACTGACTGAGTATCCAATAACAAGTAAATATTTTGAACCAGACTTGATTAAGAAAGGTGTCTATCCGTATGAGTACATTGATCACTGGGTTGTGTTTGAAGAAACAAGACTGCCACCAAAAGATAAATTTTATTCTACACTAACTGGTAAAGATATTTCTGACTCTGAATATCAACACGCTCTTGATGCGTGGGGGAAGTTAGGATGTCAGACAATTGGTGATTACCATGACCAGTACTTGAAAGCAGACGTTTGTTTACTAGCAGACGTATTTGAAAGTTACCGTGAAAAGGGTTTGTTACACTACAAGCTTGACCCTGCCTGTTACATAACTAGTCCTGGCATGACGTGGGATGCATTTTTGAAATCCAGTAAGATATCTATAGACCTGTTGTCTGATCGTACGATGGGTGAAATGGTGGAACGTGGATTGAGGGGAGGTATTAGTATTGCAGCAAATAATTACGCCAGGGCCAACAATAAATATCTGGACGGACATGGTGACCTTGGCCGGGGGTTTGACCCCTCGAGGTCAAGGTCATTCATTACGTACCTTGACGCTAACAATTTGTATGGCTGGGCAATGTGTGAGTTATTGCCCTTGAAAAACTTTTGTCTGTATGATTTGTCACAGTATGATGTAACAGAGTCAGGGTTAACAAACAATATTATGAATCTTGACCGAAACGACGCGAAGGGTTGGATCTTTGAAGTCGACCTGGAGTACCCACATCATCTACATGATTACCATAATGATTATCCGTTGGCTGTTGAGAAAATGAGTATGACAGGGAAAAAAGAAGACACTAAACTTGTGCCTAATCTGAATGATAAATTCAATTACGTTTGCCACTATCGCTTGTTACAGTTTTACATCAGACATGGGTTAGTACTAAAGAAAGTTCACAGAGGCATTCAATTTGATCAGAGTGCTTTCATGAAAGATTACATAATGAAGAACACAACCCTTCGTGCCAGAGACGGCAACACTGCATTTGACAAAGACTTCTTTAAGCTTATGAACAATGCCTGTTTTGGCAAGACAATGGAAAATCCTCATCACAGAAAAGATGTGAGACTTGTCACAACTGAATCAGGTGCAATTAAACTTACAGGCAAGCCACAGTACACAGGGTACAAAGAGTTTCATTCATCATTGTATGCAGTGTCACTCAAAAAAAAGATTGTCAAACTGGACAAGCCAGTATTCATTGGTATGGCAATTCTTGAGTTGTCAAAACTGTTGATGCTTGAATTTTATTATGATTACTTCAAATTAAAGTATCCTGACTGCCGTCTGTTATACACTGACACTGACTCTATGATCATTGACGTGTGTACTGAAGACTTTTATGAAGACATGAAAACAGAGTTACACATGTATGACACATCTGACTATCCTAAAGATCATCCACTGTTTAGCACACAAAACAAGAAAGTGCCTGGGAAGTTTAAGGATGAACTAAATGGTGTGCCAATAGTTGAGTATGTTGGACTGAGATCAAAAATGTATTCTATACTGCACCAGAAAGGTAGTCAGTCGAAAGCCAAAGGAATAAAAAAAACAGCGATAAAAAATAAAGACATTCGTCATGAACATTACAAGCAAGTGTTAGATGGTGCATTAATGCCTGATTATCCAAACAAGTCACTGAGATCAAATAGACACAATCTTGAAATGATCCAAACACATAAGAAATCACTGGCAGTTGGGGACACGAAAAGAGTGTTTCACAGTAAGGAAAAGGCTTATGCACCTGGACATTACAGGCTCAAGTTATCTGAAGACATTTGTGATGAACTGGTTGATGACTTAATTGACGACTTAGTTACTGAAATGAGTAACGGTGTCTGGGGGAATAATCTGTAATTCTTCTCTGACAAATGCCCTCTGGGGTGCAGGGTCATACAGGTAATATATTGTTGCGCCAGGACCGTCAGGACCGGGGACTATTTTTTTTATATTGTGTACAGACGTTGACCAGATAGGGTCTGTTGCCCTGCGTCTGTCGTCGTTCTCAGCCTCCCCTGGTTGATATAAATATCTCACCTGTTTAGTAAACAAGCTTGTGTCTGGAGGTGGGGTTGGGGTTGTTTTTGGCTCTGTAATTGTTTTCAATTTAATAGCATCAGCAGGCTTAGGATGGCCTTCATTGTTCATTGCTTTTATCACATGTGGTAATCGCTTAACCCACTCAGTGTTACGGGTGTCATGCATGAGTTCCTTAGAATACTGGTAACTGAAAAGTCTTTCTGATAACTGTTTATTAAAGTTCTCTACAATTGCCTGTGATCTGTGTACACCTGGAATACCGCGTCTGACCAGTATGCCATGCTTTGCAAATAACTGATTAACAGCACCTTTGAATTCTGATCCGTCATCAACTTGTACAAGTCTGGGGTATCTTAAAGGGCCTCGACTATATATTTTTGTTAATGCAGTAGCAACTGTACTGGCTGTTTTGTCAGATATGGGTTCAGCGTCTTTGTACCTTGAAGCTATGTCTACGACAGTTAATGCGTACTTGTATCGTTTCTTTCTTATTGTGTCATGTGGTAAGAACAGGAGGTCCATTTGGTGCGTGTCATTGGGGGTAGTGTTTTCAAAATGGGGTCTTGTTATCTTTCTTGGAGCAGGGAGATATATCTGCCAAATTGCCTGTCTCTGTAACCATTGCAATGAAAAAGATGTCTGAAAAAGACAGAGGTCCTCCATCAGCCGGCACCCAAGACAGTGTATCGCCCTCCTCACATCACCATTGGCGAGTCTGAACTAAAGTCAGTGCACCAGTTTACTTACCTTGGCTGCATTATCACGTCGGACGCCAAGCTGGACAAGGAGCTTGACAGCAGGCTGGCAAAAGCGAACAGCGCTTTCGGGCGACTTTTCAAGCGGGTGTGGCACAATCAACAGCTGAAAACAGGCACCAAGATCAGCGTGTACAGAGCTGTGGTCCTCACCACCCTGCTGTATGGTTCCGAGTCCTGGGCCCTCTACCGCAGCCAACTACGACTCCTCGAACGCTTCCACCAGCGCTGCCTGCGTACCATCCTGGGCATTCACTGGAGTGACTATGTCACCAACGTCGAGGTCCTTGAACAGGCTGAAACTGTGAGCATCGAGGCTTTGCTGCTGCGGACACAGCTCCGTTGGGCGGGGCATGTCTCCAGGATGGAGGATCATCGCCTACCAAAGATCACCCTGTTCGGCGAGCTTGCTACTGGACACCGTGACAGAGGGGCACCAAAGAAGAGATACAAAGACTGTCTCAAGAAGTCACTTAGTGCCTGCCAAATCGACCACCACCAGTGGTCTTCGCTTGCTGCGGACCGTGACACCTGGCGCTCCACCATTTACAAGGCAGCTGTCTCCTTTGAGGACTCTCACAGAGCTAGCCTTAAGGACAAGCGGCTCAGGAGAAAAAACAGAGATGCCGCAGCTCAGAACCCCGGCCATACCTTCCCCTGAAGCCACTGCGGTCGAACCTGCCTGTCTCGGATTGGCCTCCGCAGCCACGAACAAGCCTGCAGACGTCGTGGGCAACTCCTATAAAATCTTCGTTCGCGAAGTCAAGCCAAGAGAGTAACCATTGCTTGACCTGATTGAGTGATATATCTCCGCCCACAGCGGCATGTAATTTCTGAATAGCTGTTTGTCCTTTCCAATAGCCTGATGGAGAGTAATATATTTTTGATAGTTTATTTTCGGCTGCCATTTTTTCTAGCAATGAAAACTCCTGTAAAATAAACAAATGTCATTCCCACTAGAACAAAGATTATCTCCCCGTTTCTTTGTTGTGTGCTTGGTTTGTAATAGTCACTTAGTTTTGGTTTTGGGATAGACATGTCTTCACCTGTGACTAAAAAATATTCACGGATTGCTTCGTCTGTATTTGAAAACGTATGTTGTGCGTGGCCTTCTAGCCTGAGTTTTTCATTGATGAAATCAAGTTTCTCAATTCTATTCTTTTCATATTCCTGCTGGGCTTGTGCTAATTTTTCTGACGCCTCATTGTGTCGTCTCATCTCCAGAGCAGATTCTTCTCTACCCATTTTTGAAAAGAGATAATTAGAGCCACTAAATGCCAGAGCATTAACCATAGCACCTCCTATCATAATAGCTATCGTCGCCATAATATTTTTATTTACATAGAAACATTTTCGGGAATAATTCCTTGCTTGACAAGAAAATCTTTTGTCGCAATCGACGCTGTGACAACTACAATTAGCTTAGCACTGTCTTCGAAATCTAATCTACTCAGGTCTGCTGATTTCATTTTGAGTAGACTTTTCCCCAGCATAGAATAAGCTACTGCTAATCCACTGATTACGGCAGAGTGATACACAAGGTTCATTATGTTCTTTGTCCCTACCCGGGTCTGCCCTGGGGGACTTGGGTGGGGTTAGGTATTTTTTAGTTCCCAGGGTCAACCTGGTCAGCCCCACAGGGTGGGTTTTTCTCTCTATTCTGGGGGCATGTGTTTCTGTCTACCCTTTGTCCATTCACCTGTATTTGCCTTTTTAAAACTCTCCCTACTGTCTGCACTGCCTGTAGCTCTTGATATTGGATGTGTGTTGCTAAATGGTCTTAGCTTTATTTAGGCCCCATGTTGTAGGTTTATTTAACATATTTGACCGGCTGGCGACATACATTCAATTTTCTGTTTAGTTTTTTTTTTTTCACAAGCAGTGCAGGCACGTCCTGAGAAAGCCTTGTTGCTGTCGGGACGTTAAGCAATGTACAATCAATCAATCAATCATTATGTTCTTTGTGTCATTCATTTCTTAGGCAAGAAAAATTAAAATAATATTTTTTATTTACTGCATATAAAATGGGTCAACGGCTTTGGGTGTTACTGGTAATGTGGCGACTTCTGGTTTTGTTTTTGGAGTGTCTGCTTTTTTGGACACTGTACGAGTCTGTGGTTTGTATTTTTTGTATAATTGATAACCTACGTAACCAAATCCGACAACAAATCCGGCAACTACATAATTTGCTGTTTCAGAATTAGACTGGGTTGAAGGTCTTTCACTTTGATGTGGGTGTGACAGGGGTGTTGAAAGTCCTGACAGTTCTGACGGTCTTGACGGTCCTAACGGTCCTAACGCCTGGTCAGTCACATGAGCCTTTTCTGTTTGCGCTTGAAGCTGTAATTTTTTTTGTCTGTTATATTCGGCTAATCTTTTTCCTGCATCAACGCGGCCTGGACTTTTAGCCTTAGTCACAGTTTGAACCTGCGTCAAAACAGGGTCCGGGTTCTGTTGTGTAGTCATCTTGTTCTCGTCCATTTGATCCTTCTTTTTCTTTCTCTAGAAAATTTATTTTTGAAAAATCAATATGACTCCCGGTAACAAGAAGGGTTACGACAGGTGCAAGGTAATTTCCAAACTTGTAAAACATGACACATGCTAATTTACCAATTGAACTTGAAACAATAGGATTGCTTTCAAGGTCGTGTGATAGACTGTCACTATCCACAGGTAGAAAGTGACTCACTGCTTTTGTGTATAGGCATACAAGAGATCGACTTAAATCACGTGTCATTAGTGAAGCGATGTGGTTCTCATATTTTGAATGAAGCTTGATTAGTTCATCAGAGTTTAAAGATTCAATATCCTCTGTCATGTATTGTCTTCCTAGATAAGTCTTTGATTTGCCTGAGACAATTACAGACAAAAGCCGCTATTTTTTGGAGTCTAAGTCTTTGTTCTCTACAGCATTGATATCATTCAATAGAAGAAGTTCATCTTGGTTCATTTATAATGTAATTAAAAAAATTAAAAACAAAAAACAAAAATTGTTATCAAGCAAAATCATGTTTTCTAGGAAGTACATTAATAGTAACATTTTACGTTTGTACCATTCAGCAAAATGTAGCCAATAGTTTTTGAGTTTACCCCAGACCAATATTGTGTCTCTCTCAGTGGGCTTATAAATGACATGTTTCACAGATTTCAATTGTAATGTCATGTACAATAACCCTGTCCTTTTAAGCAAACAAACCTGACACAGTATTGGCGATTATTGGCTTTGCAGTAAATTATAAATCACACCCTGGCCAAGTGAGAGCCAGATGAAACACCAAGACAGTAACATAGACAGTAACTTGATAATTTTACCCATAACTTGAGCACCAGAAAAAGGAAGGAATCACCCATGTTCAATAACAAAAATTTCTGAGTACAAGTTAATACAAGGGAAGTAATTGTGTAAAAATTTCAGCAAGACAAAAAAGTTACTTCCCTTGCTCTATTAAATTATGCTTTAATTCTTGACTAAAGTACATTTTTTGTCAAAATTAAATAACAAATTGTGCAAATAATTACAATAGATAATAGAATAAAGATGTTGTTATTTGATTTTGTTAAAACAATGAGTGATTTATTTTTTTAAAAAACCAAATTAAACATTATTTTGTAATTACTTTTGTCACTTTAACACCTGCTTAAATGTTTTTTCAAGTACATGAACACACTCGCTAACAATGTTTCTTATAGCCATGTTTTTAGGGTATTGACTCAGAAATAATGGTATAAATGGCTTTTTTCTTAAAGCCTGAGGCTAACTAGCGTGGATTGTGTACTTGAGTGATTTGTATGAGGGCTCTCAAGTCTCAGTCACAGGTGGGTTTACCCGCATGCGTCACTCCACAAATGCATGACTTGTTGACAAGACGGATGTATTAAGCTGACACCTCTCAGCTATAAGCGTGCTGCATTTAAAAAGATATGTCCCTTACCTCAACTGTGACATGTGGTGTGTGGCGTTAAGGGCAGAGATTTACTAGTGTTTGTCAGTTGACATAAGCACAGACCTAAACCAGCAAGGGTAAAAGGTATTATGATTACTGTCTTTATCATGGGAGTGACGGGCCTCTCTCTGCGTGAGGTGGAAAGAGAGAGAGCTATTGTGTGTGTCCGAGGTATTTTCGTGTGTCTGTACATGTGTGTGTGTACATATGTGTGTGTGTGCACGTGTGTGTGTGTGTACATATGTGTGCGCGCGTGTGTGCACGCGTGTGCGCGCGTGTGTGCGCGCGTGTGTGCGCGTGTGTGCGCGCGTGTGTGCGCGCGTGTGCGCGCGTGTGTGCGCGCGTGTGCGCGCGTGTGTGCGCGCGTGTGTGCGCGCGTGTGCGCGCGTGTGTGCGCGCGTGTGCGCGCGTGTGTGCGCGTGTACGCTACCGATATTAATACCAATACCGAGACACCACACAGAACCTGTTCTACGAGTCTACGTGTTGGAGCGCTAAAAAAAGAAATTTCACGTTCTGAAAAGTCAGAAAACTTTTTCAGCTCAGAAAAAACCGGATCGGTTCTTATAATCTATTCAAGGAATTTCAAATTTATCCGGCTGAGCAATGGCGGCAGAGAGAGAACAATAGAGTCCCGATAGACAATGAATTTAATAGAGCCGCATCAGTCATTAATTTACATCATTTTTTAATATCAAAATTTTGACCCCAATTTTACCCCCGTTAATTCTGAATCAACCCTTTGATTTTTAAAAACTGACAAGCATTATCTATCTCTCACCAAGGTCAAGGTCATGGGTCAAGGTCACCAAGGTCATGGGTCAAGGTCATGGGTCAAGGTCACCAAGGTCATGAGTCAAGGTCATGGGTCAAGGTCATGGGTCAAGGTCACCAAGGTCATGGGTCAAGGTCATGGGTCAAGGTCACCAAGGTCATGGGTCAAGGTCATGGGTCAAGGTCATGGGTCAAGGTCACCAAGGTCAAGGGTCAAGGGTCAAGGTCACCAAGGTCATGGGTCAAGGTCATGGGTCAAGTCGTCGAGGTCTGGAACCAAATAATGGTTAAAGTCCGACACCTCATGTCTAAGCTTGACCGGTTCTGAAAGACCCCCACCTCAATTCAGGTATGTTATGAATAGACTTGTTCTGAAAAAAAAAAAAATTCAAAGGGCCTACAATTATTAACATTTTTCATTTCTGACTAGCTTGCCTTTTTAAACTGAGTCTAAGATCCTCACGAGCCTAGATTTTTATAAGTGGACACAGGTCAGATCCTCAAGAGTCTCGGACTCCAGGCATAACCCGTGTTTGCAACTATTAGTCTACTTTTGTTTGTTAGCTCTCTCCTAGCGAGTATGTTGGCGGGTCTTATCTAATATTATTTTACTGCAGTACAATTTCTGAAACGGTGACTGCCGTGTTTGTACACAGTTAGTACAAGGTCGTCACTCCACCGTTTTATTAAAACAGTACTGACACGCACACACACACACACACACACATGCAATGCACTGACACACACACACACACACACACACACACACACACACACACACACACACACACACACGCACACAC